>JAQGCA010004000.1:0-10941 GCA_034698945.1 Protaphorura quadriocellata
GTAATAAATACAAACCTGTCGAACCCCCCCCCCCCCCCCCGCATATTTAGATTTCCCGGCTACACATACAACAAACCTTTAAATTGCCTATATTGGATTTTGCATTTACATTGGGTTTGCGTGGTACCACTAGTAGTCAGTCACTACTTTGGAAGGAATACATTTCATTTTGTATGGAAATTGAAATGTCTGTCTTGTCGATTGGGTTTTGGGCAACCCCTGCCCTTCTTCAAGTCAAAGCTTGTCTGCCGCCGTTCGTCTTCGGCATTCAGAACAACCATTCGGTTCAACTTTAATAACGTGGGTAATTCACCGGAAGAGTTTTTTTTTCTCCCTTCGTATGTTCGATTCTCCAAGTCTTGGGAAAATAAAAGTTCCAACGACCTTATGAACGAAACTTCAACCGAAGGGTGAATTCATGAGTTGTGTCCAGTGGCAATACCAAAAGACAAGGGAAGAATTTGGCATGTTAAAGCTCAGATCACGCTTTAACGATTTTCTAAAATTTGAAAGTTTTATTGGAAGACGAAATTTATTTTTTACACTTCTGTGGGTATTTAATTCCAGTGAGTTGGTCTGGAAAAAAATACTCGGATATTCTCATAATCTTCTTCATAGTCTAAAGCGGTATTTACATTAAGAATGATTTCCTTGTTAGCCATAGCCCAGAGTTTAACAATAAAGGTAGTACTTTCTGTATGCTCGAACAAACTGGACAAAGAAGAAACAAGAATACTTAGTTCAATGCCAAAGAAACCACGGACCGCGGTGCGGTGTAATAATACAAAAATCCATTAATCCTGATCTCCAACTGCTTACTCGTGTTTTCAAACAATACTGACATTTTACAAAAGCGGGTCCGCCGGTCAGTCTGAAATTGGGTTTTGGGTTAGGTAAATAAAATATTGTGCCTTCAAGCAAATTGGAATGTACTTAATACAAAGACCAGAGACATTTTATTCAAGATCTTTCGAATTTACGTTAACTTTTAAGCAATTTTATTTGATCTTAGAGAGTATCGGAAAAAAAATTGTAGCATACTTACTATAACAATTTTTTGAGCAAAGTTTGCAGGTCTAGCGCAAAACACGTGATTTTGTATTTAAAAAGCACACACGATAAAATATGTATTTCTCGTTGTTCAATGAGTATTTGCAATTCATGTTGCTTATTGGAGGTCACCCTAGTGGTGTGAATAGTTAATTCAATATTAATTTTGTGCAACTTCCAAATGCCCCAAAAATAGTCCTTAATTTTTGAATATTTTCTCTTTTCTGCTAAATCAAAATTTTTGAGCAAATGGAAGCTCGCCCGCTATTGTCGACGTCGTACCACTCTCCTATAATTACTCATATTGTTATTGTTGGCACATGGCGCCTAATTTCGAAAATTAATGTTAAACGAATTTCGCTGGCAACATAACCGCCATGACGTCAGCCTGAAACAATGGACCCGTTTGCGTTTGCAGTCCAATATACCCTAGTTACTCTAGAAATGAATCACTCGAGTAAATCCACTTGATGAGAAGGATCATTAGACATTTAATTTATGAGGGTTTGACCGAGCGAGAGCGGCGGACACGAAGCCAGAGCAGACTCCGACTCCTGTTAGATATTTTTTGCAGAGTAAGCAATAAGCAATTCCAATGATTAACTGTGTTAGGGTTAAAGAGAGTGACTGAGAAACCACAATTTCTAAAGGAACTACAATAACCACAACTCAACCTGCACAACACAAGGTGGTTCATAATTTTTTTCCCCCAGGTAATTTAACCTGGACGAGGAAAAGTGAGATATACAATATCGTATTGTATTTCACTGGCTTGAGCTTAAGTGAGGCAAGACTTTGCAATTCAATAAACAAACGATTCTAACGGAAGAATTTATGAACCACCCTACACATTACGGTCGGAAATGAGTAGAGAGAGAACAAAAGGTCTCCTCTTGTGAAAGATTATTATTACGGATCTTCCAGACCCTTGAGCAGAATGACCCATATTTCTCCAGGAGATGGTGGACTGATGTTAATGAGGAGAACGAGAGTTAGAGTAGCAGAATTTCTACATTTCGTTGGCTAAGCACAGCAATAGCAATAAGCAATTGACTTACTTTCAGGTTAATAAATGTGAGGGTGGGGTTTAAATAGTGAGCCATTTAAGTACGGTTTGTCAGGTCAGCCCATTTCATGAAATCAAGATAAACTTGAGTCGATTTTTGGAAAATGTGAAGTCGGAATTAGAGCAGACGAACAAAAACGTAGAGGGAAAAAAATTGTCCATGTCATGTCTCTCGGACATGACATGAATCGAAGAATACATTCAAAAATTTATGACCTGACCTCAGCGCTACTTTGGGTCTCAATTCGTCAATCTAGCCTCCACGGGTTGTCATTAACCATTACTAGACCATTTCTGGCGAATAATTTAAACATTTACGCTGCTAGGTACACAGGAAGGACTGGAAATCAAAAAGAGACATGGAGTCTGCATTAGCGGTGACCTAAATTTTTGACAAACTCTTTTGCCGAACTTTATACGGAAAACGGGTTGTCCATTAAGCAAACATTTATTTAGGTGTGCTTTTGAG
Source organism: Protaphorura quadriocellata (assembly GCA_034698945.1). NCBI lineage: Eukaryota > Metazoa > Arthropoda > Collembola > Poduromorpha > Onychiuridae > Protaphorura > Protaphorura quadriocellata. The sequence goes on from JAQGCA010004000.1 coordinate 2,586, forward strand.
TTTTAAGTGAGTTCAGATAAGCCAATGTTTGACAACTAAATGGGTCCTAAGCGATTAAAAATGGAATCTGTCTAATCAAGTCATCAGTGAGCGAATTTACACTTACAAATTTATCACTTACTGGTCAGAAGCACTGATTAGAACTATGATACCCGGTGTGCTAATGTGTTTATGCTAATTAATAATACGAGGTGACCTCATCTTACAGAATATCGTAAACCGACCACCAATCTACTGTGCTGTCTAAAAATAATTGAAAATCGATATGCTTTTACTTTTTCAGTATCGTCCTCCTCCTAAGGTTTTAGTATTTTTATGGAATGTACTAGTCATGAGATATGCGTGTATGTTTTCAGGCAAAAATTGTAAAAAATTACTGTTAAAAATTGGGAATTGTTAATCCAATAATGAAAACCCTTTCTTCTCAAAATCATCCATATAAAAAATAACTTTACCGATAAAACCCTTATCCTGTCAATGTCAAGTCTAATAGACATAATCAAAATCAGTGCTTGAGCTATGCATTAGTATTGTGATGTCCTCTTGAATGTGTAACCTTCAAAGAAAATCATCTCAAAATGTCACCGATCCGATTACGAAGAAGAAAAATGAGTTTTTGGAGTCGCGTGTTCTCTCTTATCCAACCCACCAATAAGCCATTATGTGTTCACCCCGACTGAACAACCAGGGTTCAATCTTGAATCCGGCCAACCAAACAAACATATGTGAAATACCATAATGGGGGAACAGTACAGAACCACATTCACTGTAGACTCTGCCGATCAGCAAGTCCATTATGTTGTTCAGATGTCAACATTCAAGATTCAATAACGGAGAGGTAAACTCCAAAAGCAGTGAACAAGTCCATAAGTAACCGAAGAGGACAAAACGATGATTCATAGTCGTCTTGGCCATTACTTCTTCCTGCCTAGGCCAAGTCCTTTGGGGCTTGAACATGAATACGAATCCAAAAACATGTACGTGTGTCCCGGGAAAATTCAAATTTTTTCATAGGCAACATGCCATAAAATACAGTGCTCATGCGTGGGGCCCGGTTTATTTCCTAAATGTAATTCATTTGTATCAATGAGGTGTTAAATAAATAAAAATAAATAAATAAATAAATAAAAAGCTGGAAAACAAATCCAATGTGGACCCTTGACATATTTGCCTGATTTGACCGGTACCCCGCGACACAAATACAATACACGCACATTGTCATATCATATGATGTGTTGTAAGGTTCTAAGAAGAAGAAGAAGAACCAACCTTCAACAAGAAGTAAACTCTTAGATTTATAACCTTAGAAAACATAACGCTTTTCCTCACTGCCTCTTACGATGAATTACTATTTGCAATGCAATCTCTGAGAACAGCTAACGGAGTCAAGGGAAACGATTCTCGAGCGAAAGAATAAAGTTAAGCCAAGAAAAGAGAGTCATCCCTGAAGAAGTCCCCCAAAACTGACTTGTACTGCATCCAAGATACAAACAACAATAGGAGATGAGAGATGAACCGAACCAAGTCTGGCATCGTATGCCATTTTTATATAAATGAATATATCCCAAGGCGTACGCGGTACGCGTACAGGAAGTCAGTGGAGAAAGCACAAGTGAAAGTGGTGAAAGCATACAGTAGAACCCAACCCAAACCCAATTCCATTAGTCTCAGTCCAGAGATGGGCATTCTGGATGGGTGGTCCCATCAGATATTATGTACAATATTTAGGGTGCCGAGATGAGTATTGGTTGGATTGACTGACATGATGAAGTGCATCCATCGAGGTACCCTCTCCAAACTTTCATACTTGTCAGATGGTAATTACAAACACTTCATTAGTATCTAGTACCCACTGAAAAGTACATATTGTGCAGTGTTTTATAAAAAACAATGTTCGGGTATTTTTGGTTGTGCCTTATCACTCGAGCTTGACCTAAGATTTTCTGTCGTCGATACTTTATTTGCGAAGGTTACGGGCTTCCGTGTAACTCCTCCCCCCCCCACGCTAAATAGAAAATACTCTCATTTATTGAATTTCACTGTAAATCTATAGCTAATGTTGCTCTCACTTAAACCAACTTCCAATCGAAAGTCAGACCTCCCGCCCCACCAGACTTGAGCCGATGAAACGTAAACCAACTCTCATCTTCCTTTCGATGAGCATGACAAGTCTGCTCCCAGGTACCTACAGTTGGAGAGATCACTCAATATAACGTAGCAACAAGGACGACTTTTGTCACCAAATTTAGAATGTGTTAACTTGTCGGGTACTACTCAATTGAATCCAAAAAATCCATTATGATGACCGTCTATAAATCGAAGGATCAAACACCCTGAGTCACTCAATCACCCCCACCCTACTTCCCCCATTTTCCCCAAGATTCACGCACAATTTCTTGGTTCCATTTCCGGACACGTTCTAGCTCGCCGACAAAAGAAACTGCATTCGAGGGTTGAAGCTGAACGGAAGAAAAACATCTAAAAGTAAAGTAAGTAAGTAAGAAGTGTATCTCTTTGGCTGCATTGTATGATTCCATCCACACTTCCTTTCCTGCTTTTCCCTAGAATCATCCTCAGACCTCATCCAATTTGGCTCCATGACTTTTCACGGAGGAATATGAAGAGGGTCCCAAATATGTATTTGTCGGTATAGTAGTTCCTTTGAAATTGTATTTGGAGAAAGCATTTGCTCACCTATTTCTTAATTATGGTGGTATTTTTCTAATTATCTTGACCGTTCAGGTATTCAATCAATCAATCAATCAATCAATCATCTAAAGATGGGGGCACGAACCTTATGAAAGTGCGCCATTGGAATTCCTTGGGAGTTTTGTATGTTGTAGCCAGTGACATCCTGAACAACTTGTGTGGAGGTCCTACCCCCTGAAGTCTAACCATTTGGCCGCTAAAAATACAAAGGTCAGCATGTTCTACGCCGTGCGGCTGACTTTCAATTTTGCGTTCACTAGCTTTCACCTATAGGCGCACTTGTGTTTTTCTAGCGGACAAACGGTTAGACTTTTGGGGGTAGCACCTTCACAAAAAAGGGGATACTTTGTTTACGAATCTTGCCAAGTCTTTGCTACGCAAATAGTACACATTTGGAACCCTGTCCACATAACTTTCTCTCTTCTCTGCCCGAAAAAGATAAACCCGAAGAAAAAGAAAGCCCATTGTTGTTTTCCCGGTTTTTCATAACATGTAGAAGAAAATTGGAATAGATGGGGGCGGGTGTGTCTGTAGTCTGTATGTTGATGCTCATCTTGTTACGACTCTAACCTAACTATTCATTCTCGTTTCTTTTTTTTTCTCCCAATTGCTTTTGCTTTCAAACATAAGTATAGTGTGTAAAGGATTGGGTCTCTGCGCTGCGCTCGGAGCGTCTCACAATTTACTTTGAGTATATTCTTCTCTTTTGTGAGCTCTAGAATGAAACGACACTGCACTGATCATAATAAATAAATAAGCGGCAAAGAAAAAAAAACTCAGATGAGATCAGATGGGGGTGGAGTCGGTTCAACTTCAACTGTGTATTGTATGCTTTAGATTTCAATGGAATGAAGAATTTAATTTTCTTAAATTACATTTGTGCTTGAATTTAGGAAAAATAGTTGTTACAAGGTAAGTTTCGAAGATCTTTCTGGACAGGCATTTACAAACGAACCACAATGATGAAGATTATTTACTTCACCGAATTTTCTCAGGTGATTGATGTTCCCTCGTTAGCCTCCAGTCTTTCGTGTCACTCGACTCAATTGAGAAAATAGAAGGGAGAGGACACATTGCATTACAGCGATTACATAATGTAGTCATCATGCCATGCCATGACACGATACCGATACTACGAATACGATGCACGACATTATGTTGTTGGGATTAGGATTGGGACACCCTCAAAGACTTCGACATTGAACTTGACTAAGACTTGAGTAGGACAGGGGAGACCCCCCAGGAAACCATTTGATTACAATAATAATGACCTGACATGTTTCCTTGACTTTTTTGAGAAATATGGTCGCAGCCTAATGCTCTTTTAACATGCAAGAAATTTTCGTAAGTGTGCAGTGGCCATGGCCCTTCAAATTTAAACAATGTATTGTTCCGAGTTTCTATAAATAAGTTATCTCAATGGCTCTCAACTCATTACTCGGAAAATAGAAGCCAAATAAGGTCGGTGCACCGTGCATCAGTTATCTCTTATGATTTTTGGAGCATTTGTCTGCAGAATTTAACGGAGTTTACGGCTCAACGCCCGCAAACCGGTTTAAATTCCACGAACGGACTATTGGGAGTTCGAAAATAAAATGAGATTTCAAAATTTATGTGCCGTCGTCCGGGAAACCATTTTTTCTTGTTTTTCCCTAATACTAGGGGTAAATTACAAAAAAGCAACTCAAACATTGGATTTAGGCAATGATATATCCGGACATTCATGGTAACTACGTAATATTACTGCTGATGAGTCAAAATTTCTAAAAATAGAGGTGTAAAATGGTGAGTAAACTTGGAATCAAGCTCTCACATCAATTTTCACTGGAACTCATCTTCCAAACACTTCAACAAATGTGAATACGAAGGACTGATGATGACACTACAAATCTTGTCTGTTCTGAAAGCAAGCATGTGTATGAGTTCGCTTGAAAAGCAGTTCTGTGAATTTTGAGCTGGTGAATTGGCTTTAACAGACACTCCATGGACTTCCCTGCACTAGAACTCTCTTTGGTAAATTCAATAGAAGTGTGAGGAGAAAACAAAAGATATTCTCTGTTTGACTGACTGAGAGGAATCCTATTCTATTCTCTCAAACGACTCATAAATAGAATCATGCCACGTCAAGCCAAGCTAAGTCACTCGAGTCCATGTCTCATTCATTTTAATTCATCATAGAAGGAAAATCACTTTACGAAATACAGTACAAGTACAACGAAATGAGAGTGACTTAGGAGCAATGGAATTTAGGAAGGAAGGATTGGAATGTTCAACTCTATTTGTACGACTAATGTCCTTCCATCACCTTTTTACTTCGTTAAACCCAGTGCACTTGAGTCTTTAAGTCAGATATGAAAGAAGAAGTGAATGGGTGCGCCATCTTCGGAAAATTTAACTCCAACTTATAACGTTTAAAAAAACTGGCGACTTTACTCTGGACATGCTACTTATCCTAAGTTGTGAGAGAACATAATGCAGATAATTATGATACATTATTTCTCAAATAATGGCTTAGCGTATATTTCTGCGAGGGAGGAAGCCCCCAAGCCTGCTACCGTAGAAATGTTAACCGCGCATGTTTAACTTTGAAGAGGTTTCGTATATTGTTTCTAGTTCAAAGCAACTCTGTCCATTAAAATTATTTAGGATTTCGAAAAAAACAGGAAGAATTTGAGGCAAATTACTGGATTTGGGGATTATTGCAAGCAATCAGCTCATCACATCTAAGCCGAGTAAGTGCATGTTGTGGGTGTCCATGTAGAATTTTGAAACAAAAGAGAAAATAAAAGAATGTCAGTCATAGTTTTGGAGCCGGGTGTGTGGGTCTATGGTTGAATAGGAAGCAGTTGTTTGTAATTCAATGGATTCGTCACGTCAAAAACATTTCTCGGGCCTGGAAAGCATTCGTATCAGACTGGAGAAAATATGTTCAGTGCTCAGCAGTTCTCTGAGCGACAAACACCGAGTAAATCTCTTTGAATGGATGAGACGTGTTAGAGGAGAGCAAGTGTCTCATCCTCCTAAACCCACCTCTTAACACGTTCCTCATTCAAAATACAACAAGGGACCACTATTCAGATGCCAGTAGACTTTACCACAAGTGTGACCAAACTCGTTTAAAGTAAAAATCTTATAGTGGGGGGTTATACTCTGGATTTGTCATTTATCTGGAGTTGTGAGTTAACAGAATATAGGTATCACACATTCTGAGTCTAAATGATGGCAAATCGTCTATTTCTACAAGTGAGAAAGCCCCAAACCCTGCTGTGCAGGTCAGAATTCACTCATCTCATTTTGACCAATGCAATAATGCACTATCAGCACACTACACCAAAATGGTTTTCTACCGTAATTGGGCATCTTCGAGGTACCCGACTTTCCTACCCCATTAGGGCAGTTTGCCGATTTACGATACCGACAGTGGGGACAACCACTGCGTACACAAACTGAATACCTCACAGTGTACGTACGGGGAATCGAACCCCGTCCATTCGTTAAAAATATACACTTTGGCCCAAAAAGGACAGACTGATGCCTAGTTCTATACGCCCGAAGGCTTGAATTTGAACTATTCCTGAATTGACACCGGAATACCGTACCTTGTGAACTAAAAGCCAAAGCCACTCATTGCGTTGCATTTCGTTTTCCTGTATTCGTACGCGTACTGAGAGGAACAGGATCTCTCACGAAATTAAAAACAATATATCACACCCCCGTCGAAACTGTCATCTGAGTAAATAGAAAAGTAGACAGGACTCTTGTGTGTATAAAATGCAACATGCAACAGTCCTTGGGCATACAATTCTGACTTAGCATTTGCATACCTAATTGCTCCCAGGATCTAAGTAATTTTTCATTGTACGCGAGTATGCATAGCAATTGTATTTCAAATAAAACCTTCAAACGACTACGCAGCGTATAACGGACTAAAATATATTTGTTCGGATGCTACAAGGAAATGGCAACCTAATTTAAAGATACCTGCATTTTTCCTTGTGTTTGATTTTAGCAAAATTTAACCTCAAAATTTTTGCATAAAACTTCAGGCAGCTTTGATTAATGGATACTATTTCTATTTGAACTTTTAAACTTTGGGGGATCAGTCAAATTAAAACCTTAATGTCTTCCATAAAATACTGAATGATAAATAAATTGAAAAATGTTATGTTCAAATTAATTTAATAGTCGGCCGAAAGCAAGTAATTAAGAATTGGAATTATTGCGTTGTTCGAAGGCATGGTATCTTACGCCTTGTAGCCACACTTAAGGAATTACGAGCGACACCTAACCGTACGTCTTGGCAGCAGGGGGTGGGTTAAGGTTAATCAACCGTAAGCAATAAACCCATGTCAGTACATATTTACCTAATCAAAGGCAAAGGAAGCAAGGAAACTCATGTTGCAAGTGCAAACACGACTTGGAATGTAAATAAAATTATGCATGCGCAAAAACCTGTATAGATGCAAATTAGGTCGTTACATTTGTATTTGCATTGTTTTGTTTAAACTAACGCTAAGTTATGAGCTGGTCGGGAGTAATGTAATCTAATGGTAATTTGACGATGACGAATGTTCAACAATGTAAAGTAAAATGTTTATGTGTGTACATGTGCATGTGCATGTAATATTTAAATTCTTACATTAGTTAAATTTAATGTTAATAAGGATGTCAACTAAAGTTATGAAGATAGGCAGAGCTGATTACGCGGTCGGTGTTACAGGAAAGATATCAATCGGGCAAATAAAACTAAAGGTCAATTAGAACTGTTGAGGTCAAATTCGCGCTTTATCAGCTGAATGAATTCTTGGCTCGTATGCCTGAATTGATATCAACGAGGTGACTTTTGTCCAGAGAAGTTACTCTAGAGGCCCCATCTACCATATAATTATGTTAAGATCCCTTTTAAGGACCAAGTACCATGGGAAAATCAGCCGTACAGGGAATTGGGAAGTGGGCCGACAAATAATTGAACTAATGACACAATGGAAGCCCCGGCACTTGAAATTAAAGCAGCTTTCAAGTACAGCAGCTTTTGGTAACGTCCATTTCGTCTCCAATACGTCATTGTTTTGCAATTTCAATTCAAAGTATTAAGTCTGATTTATCTGCCAAGAAACAGCGCGAATATTTAAGCTTAAATAGAAATACATAGAAGGGATTCTAGAATGAGTAATCCGCGATTTGACCTAGTTTCCGACACAGTTTTGGCAAAATATATAGAGAGTAGACGCTTTGCAAAATTTCTAATGTTGCATGTTGCCTGTGACACTGGAATGAGTATAGAGATTGTCAATGGGACTGCATTTGTTCGTTGTTTAATCTCTTCGTAATAAATAAATAGGCACTTAGAGTTTAAGTTGGGCACAGACGATGCCGACAGTCTGCTCTGTAGGACCAAGCACGCTTTCCCACAACGCCAAAAGATTTATTATCATGCTTAATTGAATATCATATGACTTCGTAATGGGCGTAAATCACATTACATATCTAGATGGCCAAGTCTGGCGGAACGGTATGGCACGATACGAATAAACGATACAATGCCCTGGCTCTGCCTCTTATCTCTTTATTGCTTCAACATTGCCGTGCCTGGAAACCCGAGACCGATCGACTATTTAGCTACACTGATTATGTATGCACATATTAG
>JAQGCA010004001.1:0-10941 GCA_034698945.1 Protaphorura quadriocellata
AAAAAAATATTTTAAATAAATAAACAAATATTCTTCCAGGTGTTGACACAAGGATAACATTCTACAAAAAATGCCGCTGTCGTGAACATGGATTTTTTTAAAAAGATCTTTTCACGTGGAAATAAAATAATAATAAGGCATGCACGACTACGATGCGATGGACTTATTTTTCATGCGCAAACACAAATTAACATGCAGTGGAATTTCTGACAAGGAAAGTGGTCGAGGTGTCACTGTAATATTGCGTTAACAGGAATATTAGGCCCCGATTTCGATGATATTTAGCCCTTGACATCTTGAACAATTTTTGTGAAGGTTATACTCCGAAAATTACAACCGTTTGTCTGCTGGCGGGAGAAATGCAGATTGTGACGTCATAGTATGTGTATAAATCCGTGACGTCACAACGCGTATTCGGCCCATATACGTACATCTAGCGGTTAAATATGGGTAGACTTTTTAGGGTAGAACCTTCAGAAAAGTTGTGCAGGAGCTCGACGGCCCAATTATATTGATATGGGAAGTTCTGACAAGGAAACTAGTCTAGCTGTTACCGTAGTATTGCAGTAAAAGTAGCAGTAACTGTAATATTAGGCCCCATGTTTGATATCATTGGCCCTGGATATCTTGGACAAGTTTTGTGAAGGTTCTACCCCAAAAAGTCCAAACTTTTGTCTGCTAGTGCGGCCAATGCAGCCTGTGACGTCACGGCATACTTTAATAACGTCACAATGTGTATTTAGCCCATATAAGTACAACTAGCGGTTAAATTGTTAAACTTTTCAGGGTAAAACCTTCCCAAAAGTTGTTCACGAGCTCAACGGCTCAATTATTTCGACAAATTAACGAACACCGCACCTTTTCGAGAGAATTTAGAGCCCAGTAGGCAGAAGACAGGGCTGAGAAGACGGATTCCTTTAATTTTAAATTGGCCGTCCCAATTTTGAGTGCATTTTCCAGCAAAATGACCGCTGATGAGTAATATCCTCCAGCCAAAAGTTCTTGACCAATCACAGAACTGACCACAAAAGCCGACTTTCCCAATTTCATTGTGTCCAACTGTGCAAATGTTGGTTCGAGATTTCCTAAAAAATGATAAAAACGATAAATCAATAAAAAGTTTTCAATTTTAGTCAATAAAAAATTAATTAAATACTCAAATAATTGACTAGAAATTAAAGCCAATAAATTATTTTAAAAATTAAATAAATTTAGTGTAAAATATTGTGAGAAAACATCAATTAATTCCCTATTCCCTCACCTAAGTCGTAAAACATAAGAATGTGTCTTAAAACATACTAAACGTGTTTATGGCAATGTATGCAAATTTTCTGCATAAAAAATTAAGCTCATTTACATGACAGGGAAGGCAAGCGCGGTGTGATTTTTTTTAATGTGAGGAAAAAGTCACAAAACTGATAATTTATGGGTTGAGTGAAATGCGGCTTTTCACTCATTCTTTTATGTACATTCTGCATTTTGGAAGATAAAATAATACACATAAAGGATAAAAGGCTAATAGTTTTATCGTACACATGGATGGACATAATGAAATGGACATAGAGGATGACTCTGCGTTACAAAACCTAAGTAAGTGATATATGAGTCTTTAAAGCATGGGATCCTGCTGTGAAACATTCCCCAATCTGTTCCACTACAAGATCTACACAATAGATTTTATTCACAATTATTAGTATTTGTCAAGTACGGCTTATTTCTAGCAAATTTTGAAAGCGAAACGTTTAAGATCCACTCAACTTTATAATTCTTATTGGAAATATTACATTTCAGCTTATTAAGGTCATTTCTCTGTGCCAACTACAAATTATGAATCCTACCGATACTCTACAGCCGAGTTTTATTACGACAAACCCCGAGATCTGGCGATTAACTTCGGAAACAGCCGAATCTTGCAACGAAAAACGCCGAATTCTACCGATAAGCAAGGCGGCGACTTCTACCATTAAACTGTGAATACAGCTTAACCTTAAAACGAAAAGCGCCGAGTTCTACCGATCAACTACGGAAACTGCCGAATATTACAGCGGAAGACGTCAAATACTACAGCGGCCGAATTTTTTAGCAAAAGCCTCCGAGTCCTACCGATAAACTGCGGAATCTGCCGAACCTTACAATGGGAAACATCGAGTTCTATTATCTGCGAAAACAGCCGAATCTTAATACGACAGACTTTGAGTTCTACCAAATAACTCGAGACTCGGAATACCCCGAATCTAGATCCGGGGTATTCCGAGTTCTACCGATAAACTACAAAAATAGACGAACCTAACTAGGAAAAGCTCAGAGTTCTATCGGTAGACCACGAAAACAGCCAAACGTTACAAAGAATGACTCCGAGTTCTGCCGATAAAATACGAAAACAGGCGCGTCTCGGTAGTATCCGACAAATGGCGGATAGTATTGAGTTGGGCCGAAATTAACCTAATTCTACAAATATATCGGATTTTTGGTTCCGTTATGTAGAAGACGTCTCTATTCTGTATCAAATATAACGTACATGTAAACATTTGAGAAAATTTCATCCTACATTAGATTGTGGAGAAAAAGAATGAAATGAATGTTTAACATAAAGAGAAAGGAAATGAATAATTCATTTAATATCTCTTAATTGCACTTCCATTTGGTAAGAATTATGACGTAGATTTGCGTTTAAGATTTTCATGCCTGGCATTGTTAATCTTCTAACTCACCCATCATCACAGCCACACACCCCAATACATATTTTATTTGTTGTTATCATCCCTTCTGGCACTTCATCTCAACTCCAATTAACTCCACTCCATTTCATGTCGTCCCAGTCATGCGGAAGTGCACGGCATACAATAACAAAATTGCAAAATTGCACTGAACACGAAATCAACCAAAAACTCGATCAAAACTTGAAATCAAAATCCGTCACGTCAAAATTAATTGATAAAACGAAAAACTAGGTGACTTAGATTTGTCTCTTCAATATTTCAGGTTTTTAGGTAAACGAAGAAAAATGCATGCCAAAATTGCGTGCCACATGCGCATTCACCGTGGGAAAATTAAGTTCGACGGTTGTATAAATTAAAAGAATGTACCGAGAGCCGTTCCGAGTAACCGGATGCGCACGCCATCTAGGCTCAGTCACGGCCAACATCTACAAATGTGACACGGATATCTGTAAAGGTGCACTGGTTGCCAGGGATGTGCCCTCCTTGAGATATGCCCTCCTATCGTAGGAAAGATATGTACTCCTAATGTTAGAGAGATATGCCCTCCAAATGTTGGAGAGATATGTCCTCCTAATGTTGGAGAGATCTGCCCTCCTAATGTTGGAGAGATCTGCCCTCCTAATGTTGAAGATATGCCCTCCTAACGTTAAAGAGATATGTCCTCCTAATGTTAGAGAGATATGCCCTCCTAATGTTAGAGAGATATGCCCTCCTAATGTTGGAGGGATATGCCCTCCTAATGTTGGAGAGATATGTCCTCCTAATGTTGGAGAGATATGCCCTCCTAATGTTGAAGATATGCCCTCCTAACGTTGGAGAGATATGTTCCCCTAATGTTAGAGAGATATGCACTCCTAATGTTGAAGATATGCCCTCCTAACGATGGAGAGATATGCCCTCCTAATGTTAGAGAGATATGCACTCCTAATGTTGAAGATATGCCCTCCTAACGATGGAGAGATATGTCTTCCTAATGTTAGAGAGATATGCCATCCTAATGTTGGAGAGATATGCCCTCCTAATGTTGGACAGATATGACCTTCTTGAGATATGCCCTATTTGAGATATACCGTCGTAATGTTGGAGGGATATGCCTTCCTAATGTTAGAGAGATATGCCTTTCCTTAAGTAAAAATGCCAGATAGGGCAAATTGACACATTTGTACTCAAGTGGGGCATTTTAGCCAACTTTGCTATTATTATTAGACCAATCGCGGCGAAATGTCAACAAATGTCCGTTATTGAGGCCGTTATGCCAAAAATGGCTTACTGGCACAGAAATGGAGCGAGCGGACAGAAAGAAAAATCTGTCAAAGATCGTGGGAACGCTAACTTGACAGACCGGACTGACTCTTAATTAATTGAATAATTATAATGGTCATTCTTATGGTCATCGCTTGAGACAAAGCAATTAAAAATGATCGCGTTCTCGTACAAAGTCCCACGCAAGTCTGGTTTATTAATCAAATTGCAAATTCGCAATTTCTTTTTACATTCGGAGTCGCGTGCAATTTATGGCTATAGCCAAAATGGCCATACAGAAAAAAAAAGATACATTATCAAATATTTAGGTCAGAATTAACAAATTAATTGCACTCTTGTCTCCTCAGAGTTCAAATACAACATTTAACCCGCAAAAACTTGACTGCCTCGTTCATCTCTTTCTAACGTTAATTAATTACAAACAAGGTGTCTAAATAGAAATTCAGGACAGGTCCGACCTCTGTGGTACCGTCCCTAGGCTAAATTTAAGGAAAACTACCAAATCACTACGGAATACGGACAAACACACCTACATTTGATCGAATATGAATTAATGTGAGTATTTTTTATTTTTATTTCGCAAAAAATCACCAAAAGAAACTCAAAATTAATGATGGACCGTTAAAAAGTGTTCTGAGCTTACCGTGGGAACCAAAGAGACAAATTTTTGAATCATTTTCTACTTTTCCGTATATCTCTTTATCCATTTTTTCTGCTTAGTTTAGAAAAATCTTTTCAAAAGGAATGGAATGCATGGATTTACATACATACATAAGAAAGTTAACACATTGACGTTGATTTTCTTTTGCAGGAAGGAAAAGGAATGAACGACGGACATCCAACGGGTTTTATTTTTTAGACACCATGCATGGTATGTATCTGTACGTCCAAGTAACATTCTTTCAATGCAAATCCACATCACATCACACACATGCTTAATGATAAAGTAACTTATTCATTTTTGTAACTGTACGTTTGGAATGGAATTCATTCCATGCAATGGCACTCTCAAATATGAACACAAAAAGCCACCAACTCAATTTTTGGCAATGTGAATGCTGACATGCAATTTGCAAGCCAATCCGGCCTCATGAGATGAAATAAAATTGATCCATGATAACACGACTGTGATTCAGACGTTAAACTAAACTAGACATGTAACATGGATTGGACCTTAATCACGTTCTCTTATCACTTAGGTATATCCGCGTGTCAATAAACTATACAATTTACAACTATGTATCTTCTTTTATTCATTATCAGCTCGGAAGGCCTCGCAATTTATTTCATTTTAAATTTTAGGCGATGCGCTCAAGAAAGAAAATACCAGATACATACACCATCTAGGGTGAGTCAAGGCCAACCAAAGTGGGCAATCGGAATCAGAATTCGAATAGGAATTTGAAAATAATCCAAATTTTGATGACAATACGAATCAGAATCATAATTCGAATTTTATTAAATCGGAATCGGAATCAAAAATCCGAATACAAATATACAGGGTGTTTTTTTATCTCTCAGACTACTTTGAAACTTTGAGCGTCGCTAACTCAATTAAATATTTGTTGACGTCGGTGCACAATTTTTTTTTAAATTCAAAAAAAGTCAAGTTCAAAATTTCACAAAATAAATAAAATTCGAAACTTTAAAATATTAAAATGAATCCCCTTATAAAACCCGTAGCTCTTATATCGAATATAAGACAACCCCGGTCAGTATCAACATGCAGTCTGCAGAGTCTTTGGGTCTTATAACGAAGTTTAACTGTATAATTCAAAAATCGGAAAATTTTGAAATCCGAATTAGAATTGATAATCGGAATCAGAATTCTAAGCAATCGGAATCAAAATTTGAATCCATATTCAAAAGATTTAGAAAGGAATCGGAATCGGAAAAAATAGTTTTGATTGCCCACATTGCGGTCAACAATTATGGACAGGGTCACGCATAAAATTGCCACCCTCTCGGCAACCGAATCAAGCGGAGTCGAAAAAAAAAGTGTGATATGCATTCTGTAGTGAATGTTGTGAACGATATAGGGAGCTATTCTGTTTAAAAATCCTATGCGTAGCGGCGCTGACGAGCGCTTAAGTAAAAATTGGCATGGAAAAAGCTAGGTATTTTGACAAAAAAATATGGCCGAAATGAAATTCTTCTTTAAAATCCACTGATGCTACCTTTTTTTGTAATATATTTATGCAATTTTTAAAATTTTCTTTGACCGCTTTGGAGAAAGTCAATTTGTCACTGGGAAGGCATTAGAATAAAAATTCTGACTGTTTTCTTAAAGATATCCGCAACGCTCTTTTTCTCAGGCTCGTTTCTTGAGTGTTACCACACGGATTAAAAAAGTACCACTTAAGCTGACATAAAAAAATCCTCAAAATTCCGACCTGTCAACGAGACTATTTTTTTTATAATTTTTGAATCCCTGATGCATGAGATCCGAAAAGTAAAAGTACTTAGCCCAAAATTCCTCACATATGGACATAAATTATCTAAAAACATTACATAGATTTTCTTATGCGTAATCGTAATCGTATACGTAAACGTAATGTCTGTAAATGGTCATACGTGTACGTATAGGTTTGATTTAATGGACGAGGTAAAAGGTGAAGAAGGAAACGGAGCTAGGTTTTGGTCAGAAATAGAAAGGGACACTTAGAATGGAATGCCAGTCTGCCAGTCTCCCTAACAAGGGTCTGGGTCATCCAGGTAGAAATGAAATAATCTTCAAATTCTAACTTAAAGTCCTTCTTGATCTCTCACATGACACATTCCATTACTCACACACGATAACACATTTATTTTTACATGTAGGTCCCTTCAAAATGAAGTCAGGAAGAAAAATTTCTATGTCAACGCAACAACGGTTGGACCAAAATGGAGGGAATTTTGTACAGGGTGGTTCAAAACCGCATAAAGTGACGCAATAACACGCCGATGTTCAAAAAACAATTTTTATGGTAGAACGGCAAAATATATTGGACTACCCTCGTATGTTCAATGGTGAATCCTATACAATTTTGATGATTATTATGGAACGCCCTGTATTTTCACAGGTAATGCGAGTAAAAATAAAGGTATTTTGTACAGGGCGGTTCAAAACAAGGTGAATTGACGCAATAACACGCCGATGTTCAAAAAATAATATCAAAGAGGCGAAGTACAAAGCATATTGGACTGCCCTCGTATGTCCAATTGTAGTTCCTACACAATTTTGATGATTATTATGGAACACCCTGTATTTTCATCGGTAATGCGTTGTATGTTCCTGTAAGACTTTGAATTCCTCATGTGCTTCCAACCATTCATAAAATTTGGGACTCCTTTTAAGGACAGGATAGGACACCATAGGAGTACCATCAAGGTACCCGCTTAAAAAATGGTCCTAATAATCAAGCAAAGTTCTTGACAACAAAATTTTTATGGGTGGGACAATACTCCCCTTGCATAGAGTCAAAAAAATATTTATTTAAAAAAAAAGTACTGTCCTACCTATACATGGTATATTCGCAAGAAACACAGACTTACTTGGGATGTCGACATACCCTGCCTTACAAATAAGTATGTACGTAAAGAAAAAGATGAGTTGAACTTAAAACTGTCATTGTGAATTTTAATCTTGTTTTTGTCATAGTGGCAAGTCCTGAGTGAATGACATTGACTTGTCATCACAAAACCCCCCTGACCAGACCAGTTAGTGTGGCCTTTGGCCACAACCCGAAATTCTGACCTTGTCTAGTTCGTCTACCATGAATCAAAAACAATTGACAATTCGTGAAGGGAATTATCCTCCTAATGATCAAGATTAACGTTAATGAGGTATCATCCAAGTGTTTCACAGCTAGGTTTAGGGTGACATCGACGGCGGCGTCAGTTTTAATCATTTCCGCATTGTTTTTGTATTTTACATATTACACATTAATTGAATTTGGCCGTAAGGCAAGGACTGACCTTTGAGGGGTGACTTCGTGGCCGCTTCCATCAAACCACTCAAAAGTTGTCCAGACTTAGGATCCTTCGCTAAACCGCTGCTGAAGGCTGCTAACGCTTCATGATGCTTTCCAAGACATTGCAGCGCCACACCGTGCCTGTAGTAAGCCTGTGATACAAAAAAAAATATTATTTAAAAAAATGGCACAAATTTTAGAAAAATATATAATTGTACACACAATTTGGGTAGAGAATGAGTGCGACCTAGATGAGGTACCCCTAGTAGTAGGAAGAACACAAGGACACCTCCGTGACCTAACATACTCCCACCCTTGAAAGCATTGTTTCCTAATTTGCGTTATGTTGTAGGTGTTTACGATCGTACGATCCTATCGGCAAAGGTATACTATAAAGGAGACCCATTCTCTACAAAAAACATTTACACAGGTATTTGGATATGCACGCCGGCCGCGCCTTACGAAAATGTCAATTATCCGGAGTATGTATAATATTCCTCCATTTTGTAAACATACAAATAAACAAACAAACGCATAATGAACAATCCGTGTTATTTTTAACATTTGTTGATTGTCGCGTTGCGTTTGCGTTTGCGTTTGCGTTATTTGCTATGCTAAATACTCAATTTGTAAGTAATATTTTTTATCTGTGAGCTGAGCTGAGAAGTAAATAAATGAGCGGAACCTCTTACGTGAGGAAGAAGAAAAAAAAACATTTTGTTGACTTTTCTAACCAAAACCACCCATTAAGCTACGGTTGGATGGTTTGTATGCATAAATGCTTATTTTGGATAACAATCTTGCGCCATAATGGCTGGCTTTGATTTTCTGAGAAATCATTTCCTTCCCACAATTTCCCGTCGCAACCGCGCGTGCATTATTTTTTGTCAAAACTTTCGCCGAAAAAAAAATCCAAAAAAACTTGAAAAATTTTTCAACACAGAGTAGCATGGGATTTGCATGTTAACGTTTCTGTGGGACTTTTACCTTTGGCCATTTTGGATTGAGATCACGTGCTTTGAGAGCGTCTTGAAGGGCTTTTGAGAATTGACCCATTTTGATGAAGGCAGCTGAGCGATTTGAGTATAAAATATGATTGTTAGGGTCAATTTTGAGCGCTTCTGTGTAGAGGGAGATGGCGGAGGGATAGTCACCACTTTGGCATGAAACATTTGACTGTCTCACAATGTCCAGGAACATTTGTCTTCTGGAGGATGTCGGACCCCCGCCGCTGATTGCTGTCGTCGAGGATGAAGTCGTCGTTGACCTGGACATCCCAGAAGAACCTGGTTCCTCAGACTCCGCCTATTCAAGCAAAAAAACAAACAAAGAAATGTATTGGCACGGTTTTGGGGCTTTCTACCTCGTAGAAATAGACGATAAGCCATTTTTTGACTCAGAATGTGTGATATCTGATTTTTGATGAGTTGTGTTTTTTTTAATGAAGTTGGACGGTGAAAAGGTGAAGTTCCTTTGACATTTCGTGCACATAATTTCATGATTCTTCCTGCCATGCAATGATAACTAATGAGGGTACAATCCTAGAAATTGTACATATGCCGTCATTATATGGTTTCGAGTCAACTCGACAACATTTTCTTACAAGGTAAGCTCATACTACATAATAACTAAGAATTATTGCTTTGTATGTTTTTAAGGAGTCGAACCATATTCAAATTTTTTACAACCCTCCTTCAATTTCTTTGACCAGGCAGTATGAACTTACCTAAAAGGAAAGTTGTCGAATTGTTTGATATGGTTATTGTTTCAAATGTGGGAAAATGTACGCAGTTGTCTGTGGTTTGTGTCTTTGTCTATGGGATTGACTTTTCGGATTGCATGCATCGAATGGAATTGAAATTGAAGCTTCAAAATTGATGTGGTCGGATTTGGATTTGGATTTGTATTCTTATTCTTATTATTTTTTCAAGACCTAAAATTAGTACCCAGAATGAAAAAAAACACAGAGCAGGTGAGGTGAATTTCTAAACCGCGCCGCGCCATGGAATCCAACATGTACTCTTAATGACTACCTTTGATTTTGTGGGTAACAAAATAAGTACCTGAACCAAAAGAGAGGAACAATAGGAAAAAGACTTTGCCAGTGGGAAAATGGGTTTTGGACACAATAATATGTGTTATTTTTGATGGTTTCTGTTTGATATAAGAAAGGTACCCTTAGTAGTAGGGTCAAAATCTCCATAAAAGGTATGGACACCAATTTGAATCAAACTTCACCTAAGAAGTAAGCTCAGACTTAATAGATTGCTAAGATTTTTTTTTAAAAATGGCACAAATTTTTGAATCGAGAGGCCGATTACCAAAAATATATCAAAATTGAGACCATTTGATTAGTTTCTGAAATGTTAGAACGGCAGAATTTGAATTAAAATAATCGGACTCTATATCCATATGTATAGTAACCAATTAGACAGTCGGTGATGTTGGGCGTTCGTTGGACGGCTATCAAAATAATTGTGTATTTGTATTTGTATTTGATTTTCATGTCAGGATTTGAATGGATAGATAGATAAATTGGTTCTTCTCTTCTCTTTCTGAGAAAGTTCAACTCTTACATCACATTCACATAGTAGTAGTCGTCAGTCTGGTCCAGTTTTGATAGTGGTAGTGGGCAAGGCCTGCCTGCTTGGCCTCGAGGTATCTTATGTCTTATGTCTAATTTGCATGGACGGGAAGAAAAAAACTAGAGCAGAGCAGAAGATGTGATACGACTACGACTTACGAGTATGAAATAATTTAAAGGTGGGAAAATTGATTCCTCATGTTAATTCCTATTTCTTTATAGATTGTGGTCCTTCGAACCGGATCAAGACAATTAGTAGTCTCATCCGTCGTGACTTGGATACGTAAACTACGTACGGACATGACTGGATTATCATTAAGATTACTCCCAGAAAAACCTAATTACTTTGGACCATCGACCATGGGAAATATTTAAATTTTGCATATGGACGCCATTTTAAGATAAATAAACCGAAAAATCG
>JAQGCA010004002.1:0-10938 GCA_034698945.1 Protaphorura quadriocellata
TTTCTTCCACAGGAAATACAGTAGACAGTCTTATCAGGAATTAATATTGCCCTGAGCTAAAGCCCAAAACTAATCCCCGAAAGAACAAAATTCCTGGTCGGAATGACTACTGTGTATTCATGAGAGTAGGAATTCCAGGTGTACGTTTTTTCAAAGGCATAAAATATTTTATTTTAATTATATTATAGCCGTGTTGCGCTTAGGTCGCCCCAACTACAAGAATGTCAGACATCACTACGGAATGCAGCCATCACTAGACAATTAAGAAGTAGGAGGATTGATGAAATTCCAATTGAATCAGCCTGGCTCACAAGCATTCCCTTAACGTTAGACCATGTCCCATGAAAGTGAAAAAACAGTCTCTAGCCTCACCAAGTCCCACCCATTAACCTACGTGTATTTCCTCCGGATTTGACCTTTGATGACCTTTTGCGGGTTAGAATTTCACTTTGACAAAAAAACGTTTCCGGATTCATCATTTATGTGACCCAAGTTAACCAAAAAGCTGGGTCCGCTTGCTAAACCCAGGGGGCACCTCACGAGTGTACCTTGTGAGTCGTCCATGGTATGTTACTGTTTATATTTTTTGAATTTGTTGCGCTGAAAAGCACATCTAATATTACTTCCTTATTCATTGTTGTTTAAGAAATTTACAAAACATACCATTATAAAAAGCATGTACACATGTTCGCTTAATTTGGAAAGCGTAACATTAGGGAAGGAAAATCTCCACTCTGCTCTTTGCAACCAGCCATCCCGTAGTAGTTGTCGCTATTTTGGTTCCCGTGATCCAGTGGAGACAATAACAATATAACTCTCACAGGAGAGTATCAGATGACAGCAGCAAGGCACTACGTTGCCATAAACTCACTGACTACTTGGATCCTTTCGACGTGAACATTGTAGTAGATCATGACACATTTGTCTGCATTTAAACAGTCTCAGATTACGTGTAACTCAGACTGAAAGCGAAAATTAGTGAAGTGGATGTAATCACTACAATTTAATGATTTGTCACCTCCGGTTTTGGTCGTGGAAAGACCTGGTTATTACACAGAGGTAATTAACGGAAATGGAAAGGAATTTCCGATTAGTTTTAGTATTCCTCCATAATTCGATATAATCCCCTTAAATTATCATCAATCAAACGAGAGACATCAAATTATATGTGAGTCAATTGCTGTCATTAAAATATTGTGGTTATTGACTTCTAGCTTGAATCAAAATGAGTTGTAGCAGGACACGAAGTTTGAATGTTTCAAGGTCAATCCACGTTTTGGCAAGATCAGATTTGGTGGTCGTGCGAGACACAAATCCAGAACAATAGATAAAATATGTATAAAAATAATAACAAACGAACGGATATGTATGAATGTAATTATAGACGCTGCAAAAATTGCCCGGGTCTTACAGCAAATGTTTACTAGTATTTTAGTCCCCTTTAGTTCTCTAATTGTGAAGCACGGCTCATAACGGTTTGATAGCAATGCAACCCAATCTCAGTTCGTAAGGCAAAACCTAATATATTGTATATGTTGAATATTTTATAACGGATATAGGTAATGCACGCAGTAGCTCACTCAAGGCATAGGTTATCGAACTGAACGGACAGAATTTGTTAACTTTAATTAGGGTCACAGGCCAAAATGGATATCAAATAGAACAGAAATATAGGAGGTCGTGTAAGCTTCCGATATACGTATGTAATCATAAAACTTTCATGAATAATTAACTCTTCTTGATTCCTTCTCCATCAAATTAAATATACTGGTCCAGAGCAATCGAGTGTTTCGGCATCATGAGAGTTCGACCTATCCCAGATTTGAAGTTCATGAAAAGATTTTCAAAATTATCTTCAATGAATTCCAGTTTCTGAACATAATTTGGAAGAAAGAGATCCTCCACCTCTTGGCGAGTACGATTCCCGGCATTTGTAACCACCTTTATTTTCAATCTAAATCAGTCCAAAACAATTAGTCAAATTAATATATGAAGAATAGATCGGTGGATAGATTTGACGAAGTTGTGATATATTGTAAGCCATGACTTCCCAACCAACTATTGTGAAAGCTTGACCTAGAATGGTTAAACCGTTAGCTGGCAGGCATACATGGATTTGTGATATCACAGCAAATCATGGAGCATTCGTGACGTACGTCACAATGGGTGTTCTGTTCATATATGCTAACCGTCATTTACGTTTCGGATTATGACCTTCGTACAATTTTTGGGTATTGTAAGACCAGGCTTGGGTCAATTACTTTAAAAATGTAATTAAATACAAATTACAATTACTTTTCAAAGTCGCGAAAGTAACTAAATTACAATTGCAATTACTTTGGAAATTTCAAAAGTATCCAATTACAATTACAATTACTTTTAGAAATTTCGTAAGTAATTAATTAAAATTACAATTACTTTCAAAAATGGGAAAATTCTTCAATCATTACAACTACTCGGAATATATAACTTACGGTTGCTAATTTAATTCCTCAAGTTTTTGAATTACAATTATAAATTACTTACTTAAAAATCTTAATTACAAATTACGATTACAAATTCATTCTTCTAATATTTCTAATTATGATTACAAATTACTTTCCTAAAAAATCTTAATTACAATTACAATTACAAATTACTTTTGTAAAATTTGTAATTACAAATATAATTACTCCGAAAATGCGTCGTAGTGATTACTTATTACATTTAGGCCAAGATTTATTGACAAATTCAATTGAAATTACAATCAAGTAATTGTAATTGTACTTTGTAATTTAATTACATGTGTAATTGTAATTGACCCAAGTCTGTGTAGGATAGTAATTTGGCATATATTATGTGAAAGCAGAATACATAATACCTGGGATCCCCATCTTCCAATTCACCGAAAGAGCTTTTGTCGGAACTCAACGTTTCACTTTCCGTTCCATCTATGTCCGGGACATTCTCATCTGCACATGACCCATAAGCTCTTGTAAAGCAATCATGCATTTTTTTTCGAAAGGCTGGACTGCAGAGTTGAGCATAGAGGGCATTCGAAATGTTTTTTTTCAAATTACTTTTAATCTGGGACATGAGACCCTTGAGGAAGACTTCATATTCAGCTTCTGAGCTCCTTTCATCCTTTACCAAACCCAACTCAGCCCTATCTTTCTTCATACGTTTGATTTTCTGATGGACATCAACATTGAACTTCACCATTGTTGAGACAGAGATTTGCTCAATTTCTTCTGCACTGTTCAAAACCCCACGTTTACTTCGACCAAATTGTCCTTTGAGGTTTTGTGCCCAAATTGGCATAACACTTTTGAAAAAATGGCGCTTTGCATCTTCCAAGACTCTCAACTCTACGCGATTTACCATTTGATCCACCCCTAGTGCAAAGGATGAGGAGGATGAAGACGCCCCGGAATCACGATCCAAAGTTGTGATGAGTTTCCTTAAAAATTCTTCCGCCTGTCCCTTCTCAAAACTTTCCTTCCTTAAAACTTTGCAATTCACCTCAAATCTTTTCATTTCATCTTCAAATCCTTCTGATTTCATTATTTCGTCAATTTTATCAGACAGACCTGCGAAATTGCTTTCAACGGCTTTTTCAATGTTGTCTTCCAAAAATGTATGAAGTAGTACTTTGAATCCAGCATTTCCAAATTCTTTTAGTACTTGCACTCCAATTGTTTTTACCAGTGACTCTCCTACCTTAGTAGCTATTCCAAATCCGCCGAAACCCATTGTACCAATTGACCATTTTATACTT
Source organism: Protaphorura quadriocellata (assembly GCA_034698945.1). Classification (NCBI taxonomy): domain Eukaryota; kingdom Metazoa; phylum Arthropoda; class Collembola; order Poduromorpha; family Onychiuridae; genus Protaphorura; species Protaphorura quadriocellata. Next base: position 3,758 of record JAQGCA010004002.1, read on the forward strand.
TCCATTTTGATGTCAAAGTAATGGTCGTTGTCCACCCGGTTTCCTTGATAGAGCGTCTTTAATGAATAACACAGGTCGGATCCCCCTGGTAAAAAAAGTCAAATATTTAAATGACACTTAAGTATGTATCTCATATTTCAGATTTTGTAAAAATTAATGATTATTTTTGACCAATGTATACTGACTTAGCAACGTTACCTTCACTTATTAGAAATTGAGCCAACGGACTAAGTAAACCGCCAGAGGAAACTTCCAACGCCACTCCTAAAGCAATTTCGGCTGCTCCCAGTACCATGACCAGTAGGGCACCTGTATTTTCGTACCACCGAATGCTCTCATCAAATGTGAAGACTCTGTCGAAAATACCTTCCCGGCAGAGGTCGTTCAATTCGTCACAGTACTGATGATTGTCCAAAGCAAGACGTGAGCTCATGTTGTGATAATTGACACGGATTTTTGGGAACCGCTTCAACGAACCAATAGAATTCAGTACGAGTCCAGAAATTTGATTGAAATATTCTTGTAATATTTTGTCCACACCGCTGGAGTTCTCCGCCTCATCTTTATGGAATTTGAGAAATATACTTTTGATGTCAACTCTGATTGTTTCGATTTCTGTCTTGATTTTTTGAATTTGAGCCTGGATTTCTGAGTAATCAAATAATGTCGGGAAGGCCAGTTTGGGTTCCTTAATTAATTTTTTGGAGATCAGGAAGTCAAATATTTCCTTCGAGCCGGATTCAGCTGTTTCTGGAAATGGGATCTCATTGACGCCAATTTGTGGTTTCAGTGGATATTTTTTATCCGTTAAATTCTCGGCCAGGACAAGTTTCAAGAACGTAGACTGATGGTGTTTCAGCTCATTCGGAAGTTCACACTGCCAGGCCCAATTTCCATGAATTTCATCTCTAACGATGCAAGGTTTGATTAATCCAGCCGTTTTTCCTTTTGAAACCCAATTAACTTCTAATAGAAATTTATTAAGGCTTTTCTTTTGGTCTTCCTTCAGCTCTAAAAAACATTCTCCACCGACTACATTTTTGAACGGTTCGATCGGATTATAAACTTGACCCGACATTCTGTAAAGCAGGATCGGGATAGAGTCCGTATGTTCAATTAACTCAGATGGAAATATAATTTCTGTTTGTTTTTTAAAATCTGCATAACTTTTTGGTGTTATGCTCACTAACAAATCCTCCTTGTACTCTTCTATTACTTCCGGCGTCATCATATTCAGAAATATATCCTTCGTAGTCACAAATGGCACAAAGTCTGATTGGTGAATTTCTCGTTCCAAATTAGTTTTCTGAATGATCTCATAAATGGATTCATTACTACCATTGAAGCAAATGACCTTGGCAGCCATCTTGTTCAGTGTTTCAAATATTTCTTCCTTTGAACGATGAATTGCGCCCTTCTTACTCCACCTGCAACACACTTGCATCAATTATTCTGGTAAATATAATTAACAAAGACATTACAATTAAGTAATTGGAATTGTAATTAATTACTTTCTGATATATGGTAAGCAATTCATAAATTAAATGTAATTAAATACATGAAAAATCACCGGATTTGAATTTATATTTAAGTTGGCTGAATGATAAGTGATAGTATCACTTTTATTATATTGTAATAATTATAATAATAAATATACTATTCAACGAGTTTGAATAAGTAAGCTGAATTAGAATCTGTAATTTTAATTTAACTTAATATCACAATTACAAAGGAGCATTGAAGAACTAACTCTGTCAGAATATGCTCATTTATGGATATGTGATAGCCCTTTACTTCCTGAACAACTTTTGTGAAGGACCGCACCCGACAGCTTACTTCTGATCTTTATGGGTCACGGACGTTGAGGTATCTGTCACCCTATAACCGTATAAATGACCCACACAAGATTTTCCACTCACGAGGGGAACGTCAGGGCGGATATTTTTAGAAAAATTTAAAGTTCATACCACTGATTCCTGATGCAAATCGAAATCACGGATGAGCGTCACTCGTCGCAAATTTAACGTTTAGGTCAGCAAAGGTCACATTTGTTCGAGTTTTTGCGGTGTTCGCGGGTGTATTAATGCAAAGGACTCTCCTCTGTCTCGTCTCACTCCTTCCCTTTCGCTCGCTCCACTCCTTCACCCACTATGAAGACAGGAGCTGAGACGGGAAGACATGCCTGTCCAACACATGAACACAACCAAAATTCAAAACAAATGTGACCTTTGCTGACCTAAACGTGAAACGTGAGACTAGTGACGCTCATCCGTGATTTAGATTGGCATCAGGAATCAGTGGTATGAATTTAAAATTTTTCTGTAAATATCCGCCCTGACGTTTCCCTCGTCAGTGATGCAAGTAACTTATCCCTCTATCGTTTTTTCCTGTGGTCAACCGGCGACGTCACAGGTCAAGGCTGTTTTGACCTGTGTTTTGACCTTGACCTGTGAAAAGTCAGTGACTTTTAAACGTCACCGGAAGGAAGTTTCAAGATTCAAGATTCAAGATTTGTTTATTCACAAGCAAAAGCATAACATTCCTCACAACAATAGGAATAAATCCCAAATTGATCCATCGGTGAGTGTTACACAATCACGGAGAAGAGTTTTAGTAATTAAATTACCAGAGAAATGTTTGCTAAAGCTTTGACACTATTCCTAGTACTAACATTTCGTGTCACTCCACGGGACTTGAAATTCCAAAGGTCAATAAATCATTAGTTAAAACCAAAATCCAATTTCATTCCAAGACATAACCAATGTAACCATATGATAATAACAGGCTAATCAACCATATTCATAATAACTTAAACATTCCATTACTATCTGTTCCATGTGAAGGACGAAGTACGTATTTTCAATGTCAGGCTCCAAGTTCATGACCTTACTTAGTTTTGACATTAAGGAGAACAATTTTTCAACAAATTTATTAATAGAATAATTACACTGTCTCTGAATATTTCCCTTTTCCTTTTTTTTTCTTAGGATGAAAAATGGGGACGCACATAGCACATGTCCACGATCTATTTTTAGTAAAATTTCAATATGCTTTGTCTGACATGAAAAAGGTACAATGCCTTCTATGGAATATATTTAGACAATATTTGCATTGCAGAGCCCCGAAATTAGCATAATCACTCCTATCTTTTTCCTCAAAGGCATTATCTCCAAGGTAAAATTGATATCTTTCTTCCTTGTAAAGTAATTCGTAGCCATAACTCATCAAAAACTTATCACAATTATAACATTCTAGTTCCCTGTCAATTAAAAAATCACCCAAGTCTTCACAGTTCATTATAAAGCCCTTAAGCTCCAAAAATAGATCTCTAGTTGCTTTATCCTCTGAACCATCAAAAACTAACATATTTGTATCTGGGGCCGTATCCAGAATTTTATAAACTTCCTCAATTATCACTTCCAGCTCTGGATATATGCTAAAAATAAATTAATAAAAAAGTGGCCTTTTGGGATCGGTCTTTCACCAAAGTTGTGCAGGCAGTGAAGGGCTATAACATATACAAAAGTGAGCAAATTTTGAAAGAGGGAGTCTTTCGATGCCCTTTGTGCATTATGCGGTATACTTTGTAATTGTCTTTCATTAGCATCTAATTCTTTCCGCCACATATAATTGTTTGTAATTATACTCAGAAATTAGGGTAATTGATAATTACAATCAATTATACTGGGATCATTGAAGTCAAGCAAAGTCTGACCTGTAACCCTTCAAGACGGACTTCAATCCCAAGATACTTTGAAATATGGCATCCGCTTCCTCCGTAGAGTCAACACGCTTCACTGATCCCTTGATATGATTTACAGTGATTTCCGAGTGCAACGTTTCGGCAATGGAGTCTAGATGATGCTGAAATAGGTTGGTCTCACTCCTCATTTGACTTTTGAATCGTTCAGACTTTTCTTGAAAATTATTTTCGCGTTTACCCCGCCACCCATTCGCTTGGTCCAGCAATTTCGCACAATTCAAATTTTCTTCCATTCGCTTATGGATTTTAACCATAGATTCTCGAAGAGTGTCCTTGGCAAATTTCTTCTGCTCCCTGTCCATCTGAAGTTTCATTGTGGCTAAGTAAGCCGAAGCGCCTTCTGTGTACAATCCGTCTAGCTCATTTGCGCGTTTCAAGGAGTTCATTCCCAGTTTGAGATCACTTGGTGTTGACCAATATCCCGTCTTATCCTCACCTCTCCGAATACACTTTTCTGTGGTCTTCTCAGAAAATGTGGTGACGTTGTTCCATGTTTCTTGCCATATGTCCTTTGCTTCATCAAACTCCGCTTTTGTTAGAGCCTTCCATAAGGACTTTGTCGCGATTCTTTCATACATCAACCCCAGCTTGATTAGTTCGGATGGAAATTCAGCAAATACTTTACAAGTGTACGAACTGCTTTCGAGGATTTTCAAATTCATTGCACAAAAAGTTTTGAATTTGGACAGAATGCTGTCACGCCCACTTTCCCCTTGCAGATAAAATATGTCCAAGCGTGCTCTGATTCCATCTAACCAAATTGCCCACCGATTATTTAGAAAATTAATTTGGAGATTACGAATTCGTTTTGGAAATCTGGCAAGTCTGATGGTATATCTCTGGTCTGATGGTCCTCTTCACAAATGTCTCGTACAGTCGAAATAGTTCATCTTCCAATTGGATTCTTGGAATGTCTCGTGTTTTGATTATAGTCAATCGCTTGTTCTCTCTGTCTTGCCTCTCGGTCCTTAGTTTTTCAAGTGTACTGCCAGCACCGACTGCTGCTTTTAGAATGAACTGGACAGTTCCGCTTTCCCCAGCTCTACCGGTACGTCCAAATGCTTGTTTCTCCACACGCAGATTCGTAGGCATAAAAGTGAGGATCACATGGAGGCCTTTTCCATTTTTCGCATCTTCGGAGATCTCTAGATCTGTTCCTCGCCCTGCCAGATTTGTGCTAATAATAAGGTCATTGACTTTCAGGCCTCCGGCCTCAGACAATTCCGAAGTAAATTTCTGATCCTTTTCCGAACTCTTATACTCTGAAATTTTGAGGCGGGATGAACGAATTTCTGAATTAATTTCTAAGTGTTTTTTTATTTTATCTAATTTTGCAATATTTTCCGAAATAATCAAAATCGGTTGTCCATCGTGAGATATGACAGCTTTGACTATGTTGTCCAACCATTCAGTTTCGTCCGTAGATAGTAAGGATTCCTCTTCGACACGTTTATTCAGCTTGAAACGTGGCATCCCAAAAAAATCTACATGATATTTCTTAGACAAAAGTTGTAGCTCATTTCTTCCACCCAATGTGCCAGAAATTCCATAGAGCTTTCCCTTGTAACGATTAAAATAATCTAGATTAGACATGAAAAACATTTGAGTGTTTCTGGTGAAATCTTTGTCCCAAATCGAAGTTGTAGGAATTGCTGTAGCCCAAGTGAGAATTGCATGTTTGCCTGTTCTACACCAGTATCCTTATCCATATTGATAACTTTAGAATCCTCCTGAACAATGAAGTCTTCATTGATTGGCATGAATCTTGCCCGGAATGCTTGTTTGACCCATATCCCTAATCTTTCAAATACAAAATTTGACTTTGCCAAACACTTAGGGAAGAAAATCTTTTCGTCTTTTCTTAGCCGAATCTCGAGCGCCCTCTTCACGGCCACTAAGTCACTTTCAGAATATTCGCGTACGCCATCTGCCCTGACTTCTTTGTACTGCACAGCTTCCCAAATGACAAGGAAGATCATTCTAAGATTCTTGAGCTCAGGTATTTCATGAGACAGGTAAAGCATATTAGCTCCCTTATCCAGAAGCAGTGAATCCACTTCATCCACGATGACAATGTCCACTTGACTTCTCGCTATGCCTTTGAGATAAAAATCTGTGTTCAGTATATCTGCTTGAAATGCTCCGACTTCCCCATAAATAATATGACTGTTGTAGCGTTTCTTCCTGTCATCATCTGATTTGCAATCCTTATCGCAATTATTAGAAACTGTTAAGTCAAAGCAGCTGAAAAATTTCTTGAACTTAGTAGCGTCTTCCTCTGCCAGGACTTTATTGCTTGTGATCACGTTCACGTTCCCATTTAAAATACCGCAGTATCAATTTCCCCGATACGACCGTTCTTATTTTGTATCCCATGAATCAGGATGAGTAAAGCCACTAATTGTGTGTCACGTGGTTGTCTGCCTTTTTTGTTGATATTTTTCAACAAGAAATCAAGTTCGGCGCCTCGGTATATGATTGCGATTATTCTTAGCATAATTTCAGGATCTTCATCAATTTTCTTCCTATTTTCTGACCAACTGTGATTCCGAATATTCAAATGTTTGAGCCATCCCGGAATTCGCTTAAGCAGGGCGTCCGCTTTATCTTGGTTATTTGTAAACTGGACTTTATAATCGGATTCTGAATGGACTAAGGATTTAATTGCTATTACAGTCTCTTCAATTTGTTCCAATAATTTTTCATTTTTCTCGTTAAGACGATTCGATTTTGCACATTCGATCAATTCCTTTAGACTGAGCATATTCCGTCGTAAATTCTTGCTATATTCGTCCATAGATGTGTCAAATTCGGATAGATTTTTCTCCAACACTTCCAAGGCCCCTTCGTCGAATACCCATTCCGAACTGTTCAAATTTGATATCAATCTTGCAGCATCTTCCTCCCGGTCATTGAAATTTTTGACAAGGATGGCTAATAAATCATCTACGAGAGCCTCACCAAATTTCTCGTCCATTCCTAATAATTTTTCAATAAGAGGGGCTTCTAGTTTGAGCTCTTTGAATCGGAACGCTCGAACCACCCTAGGCCAGTCCGACAAAGGGGTGTCCATGAACGCCGTGTTAATTTCATCCATTTGTAAAGTTTTCTGCGCGTGATTATTAAAATAATCGTAAATGTCCAGCATGAGTGTGGTCTCAGTCATTGAGTCAACATCGATGGTCTTCTGCTCTTGAATTAGGCGTATGTGTGTAAGTAGCATGAATTCTAATTTCCCTGCATTCATTTCATGTGCAAATTTTCCAAGGGCTTCGCGAAATTTTGTAAACGTTCGCAAATCTGGGACGTTCGATTCGGATTTCATAATTCATAGAGCAATTCATAGAGCAGCCAGCCGGGAAATACGTACTTTTGAGTCGTCTGAAATTTCAATTAGTAAAATTACGAAATTTTGAAG
>JAQGCA010004003.1:0-10936 GCA_034698945.1 Protaphorura quadriocellata
TTTTGTCTATCTTGATTTATATGTATTTGTTATAAATGGAGTCAGGGGAATTTGTTGCAATCAATAACGTGGAAATCAATGCGAAAAACATTCTACACGGACACCGATGAGTCTGCCATTGTAAGTGAACTTCTTATTGAATTTGGCATTTAAAAAATGACTAAATCTTCAATGACTAAATATTCTACAGATGATATGGACTGAGGCCATGGACTTCTGCCAAAGATTGAATATGACACCCGCAAGAATAGATTCCGTTGAAGAGAATAATTTGGTCTCCAACTTCTTAAATACTACATTTAGTAAGTGCAACCAGTTATTAATTATTTTAAATTCAATTTTAAATTAATTGGAAGTTTTTATTTATTTTTCGATCCTAACATCCCTATATCCACAAAATTACAGTATATTTTCGGGGAAATTAAACTTTCACTTGTGTGTCTATTGATTTAGTAACATGTGATTTCACGTTTCCTCACATTCCGTATATTTAATGTAAATAAAAAGTTTTAAGATTTCAAAATTTAAATTCCATTGCGTACGATAAACATTGTAATAATAATGTGGATGATTTAGAAGACAAACTTCCGTAAGTTTTAGTAGTAAGGGGTCGCATTTTATTTCCTGGATGTAGGTCCCATTATTATTTGGATGTCCGAACTTTTGGTTGGTTTGGTGCTAAAGCGGGTTTGGGTGCAGTTGGAGTACTTTCTGAACCGACGTTTTGAAAATTTTGCCGTAACCTAGACGGTTTATATGTCGGTTTTGCCGCAAAACATTTGAATGCACTGTTTCCATTTCTGTATTTACAATTTGTTGGGACAGGTGAACGTTCAGTCTTGGAAACATTATATCCCTGCAGTGTAGGAGCTATAGTAGTCATGAGTGCTTTAAAAATATATCCAGTCGTTGTTGTCGTGCCGGCAGATCCCGTTAGTTTTTTTCCATGGAAATCATTCGTTAATGACGAATTGAGAGGGATAACCGTCACCGTTACATTCATTGCTTTTTTAGTGCTTGGTGTAGTTAAAGTTTCTTGAAAAGTGGTCTGAGACATTTCAGTCGAGGTCTGAAGGGGTGTCACCGGTACAGAGTTCTCTGCTCTTTCCGTAGAAGTCGCAATTGCTGTATTATTTGATGCACTTATGGGTGTTCTTCCGATATATCCCGTGAGGGGTCTCCGATCGAAATCATTTGTTGATGACGAATTGAGAAGATCAGTTGTCACCGTCAGATCCATTACTTCTTGACTGCTTGGTGTGGTTATTGCTTGTTGATAAAAGAAATTCGTGGTCTGATCAGTCTTTTGTTTTGCGCTCTGAAAGGGTGTCACTGGTACAGAATTCCCCACACTCTCCGTAGATTTCTCAATCCGCGCGGTTGTACTTCCATCATCAATCTCTATCGACTTAGTTTCCAATTGCAAAATGTTGGAATTATTTGCTCCTGTGAAAGTAGACTCACTGGTATTGTCGTTGTCGTAGAACTTGTTTGTATAGCTTAGATTGCTAGCATCAGTGGCGACCTTGGAATTTGGCGTAGTAGAATCCGTAAATTCTGAATGTCCGTTATGTCCTGTATGCTCTGACGTGAGTCCTGTTGTTTCATCTAGAATGGTCCTTGAAGTATTCCGACCAAGATTATTATTATACATTGGAACTGTGTGCTTTAAATTCAAAGAAATACATACCTGTTGATATTTGGTGTGTTCACTTGATGATCCTCTGAATTTCTGTTTTCAAGCATCACGTACACGCCCACAAGTATACCAATCGCAACTGCTAGCAGAGAAACTCCAAGTGCCCATTTATGCCAAGGCTGAATTTATGAGAAATAGGCAAGCTTATTAAATATTTGTTGTCAAATATAAGGTTAAAGAAATACAGAGGATGGCCGCACTTATTCTGGACAGTTAACTTTCTGCTCTATTTCCCGCGCTTTTGGTTTAAAAATTTTGAAAGGACGGGACGATTTGGAGGGCTTGTTGACGGTAATATTTCTAACAGTGAGTAAATTTTGCGGATCGGTGAAGTCAAAAATGTGTAGGAAACTGGGACCGGAATTGAAAGTGCTCGCCTGAGCGTTTTCCAAAGAAATTCTCCCACTAAAAACCATTCTAAAAAAATGGGGTGAGTCCGAAATCAAAATTTCAAAAGTCATGCGTGGCCGACATACTCAACTGCATCGGATTTCTTGACTTCCTTCACTCCAGAAATATAAACCTCGAAAAGTGAGGACAAAATCTTTAATTCGTAACTTCGACCAAATCACCAATAAAAAAATTGTTCCGAGAGATGTTCCAAAATAAAATAGGCCGTGAAACAGTGGCCAAGAATACGGTATGGAAGGTCATCCATAAAGACTTGGTGGCGAAAACGAAAAAGAGGGTCCTCGTCCTAGCTCTGAGATCCTGTCACATAGCAAATCGGCTGACTAGCAACAGAAAGCCGTATGAAACCCGTTTGGCGGGTCATAGGACATAGTAAGTTGTGATTCTTGATGAGGCTTATTTTTGTGTGCAGGACTCCAAAGGAACTAAGCGAATTCATTATTGTAAGCCTGGGAAATCCGACCCCGAATATTGCTGTCAGAACTTTGAAAAGTTTTTTGACAAGTTCATAGTGGTCGGTGCTATGGTGGGGTCATCTCTCTGATCAGAGTAGCAAGGATGTTAAAATTGACTCAGACTATTATATTAACGAAGTGTTAAAACCATTACTTGAGTAAAAATTCTCGAAATTGTATCCAGGGGAAACAACAAAGATTTATTGCATCACGATGCAGCGTCCTCGCACGTGTCTGGAGAATCGGCCCAGTATGCAGCCGATTTGAAATCTAGACTCGCGATAACAATTATTCCTAAGAGCGAGATACCTGTCAAGTGCCCTGATACAAGCCCTATTGACTTTTTCAGTTTTAGTCTATTAAAACAGAAGTTAAATTTGAGACGTGCGTCAACTTTAGATGTTTGGAAAACGCTCTGACAAGCACTTCCACTCCCGGTCCCATTTTTCTGTGCATTCTAGACCTCACCGATCCGTAAAAATTACGCACAGTTAGAAATGCTACGGTCAAAGAGCTCTTCAAATTTCAAATTTTTTAAATCAAAAGCGCGGGAAATAGAGCGGAAAGTTTATTGTCCAGAATAAATGCGGCCACCCTCTGTATATGGGTCCGCCCGTTATGAGCGAAACCGTTATGGGCGAAAACGTTATAAGCGAAAAAATACCGTTATGAGCGAAACGCGGGGAAATCATGGCTACAGAGTTGCCACTTCCTCCAAACCAAATCTGATTCATTTTTAATATAAAAAATGAGCTTATTAGAAAATCAATTCTACAATAAAATTAAGTAAATTGGTTACCGAATAAAGTAAATAAAGAGTGTCATTCCAAAAATGATCGCTTATTTTTTGAAAAAAATTGTGCAGAGTTTTTGTTCTTAAGATTTTAGCATGGGATATCACATGGAAACATAAACTGATCTCAATACTCATTTTTTATCAAAAACTGAAATTTAGTTTCTTTCAGAAAATCGTTTAAATGTTTAGAATAATAAATTTGATGTTGAAAAACCTCATAACTTTCCGTATTTGAATGCATTTTGCCCAGAAATCAATACTTGGTGATCAATATTTAATTGAAATTGTTATCTTAGCCAATATGCATTCAAATATGGAAAGTTATGAGGTTTTTCATCTCCTAATTTATTATTCCAAATATTTCAAAGATTTTCTGGGAATTTTGTTTTGATTATTGAAAAAAATTTGTTCTTCAGATCAGTTTTGGAGCAAAGTGCCTTGCGATATCCCTTCCTAGAATCTTGAGAACAAAGAGGGGACTATTTGCACTTTTTTCAAAAAATTTCAAACAGTTTTTAAAAATGTTTTGAGTGTTGCGTGAGCTAACGACATTTTTGAGGGTTTGAGGCAAAGGTCTTTACGAAAAAAAGTTAAAGCAAAATCGAAGAGATACACCTCAAATAGTTTTCTCGTAAATCTTATTTTTATTTTTTCTGTGATAAGTAAGTGTGAATTGTTATTCACAAAATCTCTATATAATATATCTTGCCATGACATGACTTTTCGTTTTGTCGTATCTGCAATGCAATTGATTAATTTTATTGTTGAATTGATTTTATAATATGCTCATTTCTTATATTAAAAATGAATCAGATTTGGTTTGGAGGAAGTGGCAACTCTGTAGCCAAGATTTCCCCGCGTTTCGCTCATAACGGTATATTTTCGCTTATAACGGTTTCGCTTATAACTGTTTTGCTCATAACGGTGGATCCCCTGTATATGTACATATGCTATGACTCTTGACTTGTATTACATTATTATATTACCTTAATTGTTGCGCAGGCCATTTTTAGTCCAAGTATCGGTAACCCAAATGTGTAAATTTCCAAAAAGAAATGTGATGTTATTATATGGATTATGTCGGAGCCCGGTAGAGTAATTGGAAAAAATGTTTTGTCACTGCCTTAACCACTTGCAGACTGCTTGATTGTCAATAATATCAAAGCAATTGCACCAGCTAAAGAATGTTCTGCGTCATAGCCATCATCAAAACTTTCACTTGAATTTGGTTTAACTCCACTATAGTCCTTTGGATTTAAATAATTCTGCTGTGCTGAACAATTAAATTTTGTATCCATTGTCAATGTCAAATAAAAATGGGTATAATTTTAATGGAACTCATAAAAGAGTGTTACAAATTCGTTTGTCTTATCAATTTTATGAGCTCTGTGACGATCGATTACATTCAAGAATCGACACGTGTCTATTTCCTTATTTATGACTGATTGTTCTAATTAACGGAAAACAAATAAACTTCAATGCAATTATCCAAGTACATTCAGATTCTCCACCGTTTTATTCCGTGCCCTTCCGCCTTTTTGGGAGTCATACAATATTCGATACGAATACATGACATTAAATTTGGTGGATTGGCAACCACAGACAAAAATTCTAATTTTTGACATTGGGACTTGTCCAAATCGAATGCTCACTCAGAAATACGTTATTTGAACGACACCTTTTCCAAATGTTGGTATTTATTTTTGGTTTGCATTAATCTGCATTAATTAATTAGGATTTGAAGGGAAGATTTATATTTTCCAATGCAATCAAATTCATCAAACCAATTAACTAAACCATTACATGTGAATCAACATTCACCGTATTGCAAAGTCGCTCATTGAATTGAACTTTTATTATACTTTATCTATATTAGTAATTATTCTTTGTAGAATGACAAGCAATAGTAATAAAATGAGAGATCCTTTACCAATACGTAGATTGTCTTTATACGACATATAGATGAACAGTGTGGGCCATAATAATTTGTTCTTCCCTACGGCGTAATCAAAATTAGCTGAGACATGCATTTTATAGGAGAACAACCGGCTCATATTTGTTGTTTTTGAAGACATTGACTGTGGAAATCAGAAATTATAGACTTTTCCAGAAGTTTGACTTCCTGTGATTTTATGTGGTATTCCAGATCACGTCTATGTGGCACAGAAATCTAAACACCTCAGCTTTAGCTGTAGAGAATGTACATCTCATTTTTTGTCCGACTCCAACGCTTTAGCTGTAGAACAAGGCAAATTGTTATGTACCTCACTGTAGAGTTTATTGACTTCCGAACCGAATGTGAACGCAACATTTCCGGAAACAATTCCTGTGCCAGTCACCCCGAGTCGTAATTTTCATACGGATCAGTTCCATGAGGTAAGTGAGCGAATAAAATCAAAAATAATATTATTTCGATTAATTAATTAAATTAATTACAACTATTTATTGCTTAGACTCAAGGATGTTCGATCCACTGCAAACATCATGGACAATACGAATTTAGAGCTCCAGCTCAGCTCCAAAGTACAATTCAAGGATTCTGGGCACGGAAACTGAAGCGGCCGTATGGAATTTTAGATCTTCTCTTCCACTCAATATGGTTGGAATGGAAGGCTTTGAAACCAACAAAATGTGAGTGAAATAACGATTTATTTTGCGAACTACCGTTGAAGTTGACTCATCGGCATCATGCGTTTCTGCTTAACGTCCCATTTAAGAATTATCGAATCATGTTTAAATCAAACAGTTTTTTTTATTAATTCGATATGCTAGGCAAATATTTTTGCATTTTCATTTGTCAATGACATTCGGTGGTACTGAAATGAAGTATTCTGGTTAAATTTCCAGAATTCCTATCTCTCGACGTCATAGATAAGAAAGTGTTGAATTTGTACTACATTACATTATAGCAGGGTATCAGTAAATATCTTATTAATTAGCAATTAAGCTCACCTGTGGCGCTCAAATTGTCAACACATCATTCGTAATTAGAAAAGAAACTTGAACACTTAAGGGATACATTTTACTAAATAGTCTGAGCTGAGAACATTGTCCGAAATCTACCTGGGTCGACGATAGGGTCAACATTATTTCTTGGGAACGGAGTCAACATTTTTAAAGCGATTTTGAAATTTCTACTAGAAGATGCAAAAATTGTTGTAGCGAGATTAGATTAATATGGGGAAGGTGTTAATGAGAACGGACTTTGCAGAAATAAATTATAATATCAATTCCATTCAATTCATGTAATTATTTAGTGCTTCTTAACTACGGCACGGGGTGGCTAATATGTAATTGCCCCCCCCCTCTACAGCAGTTACCACAATAGCCACAGACACACCCAGTACATTGTTGGAAAGATCGGCTCATGTGGGATCTCTGACATATCATTTGAGCGCAGTAGCGCGTCGCGTTCGCGCGCAGTGCGTTGTGAAAAAAAAAATCAGGTTTATACCGTTTTCAGCCACTTTTTCACGGTCTTCCGTCTGAATAGCGGTGAAAAATTCAAAAAACGAACTTCACCACTGCATTGCCAAATGCTTTCTGAAAATTCTAAGCCGTGGTTCGATAATTTTTAAGCAAGTCGATTTTGTCTCAAAATCTCAATTTCGAGTGTTCTCAGAAAAAGTTAAGTTTAGCGAAAAGTAGACTTGCTCGGAAATTGTCGAACCATGGCTCAGAATTTCCAGAAAGCATATGAATTATTGGAGTTTTCACGGTTATTTGGACGGAAGACAGTGAAGGAACGGCAAAAACCCGACTTCTCTTCTTTAACTGTGCGCTGCGCGCAAACTCGACGCGCTACTAAGCTCAAATGATATGTCAGAGATCCGACTTGAGCTGATTTTTCCAACAATGTATGGGGTGTGTCTGTGACTATTGTGGTAACTGTTGTAGGGGGGGACAATACATATTAGACACCCTGTACACTCTATACATAATTGCATTTAATATTTACGGACTTCTTAATTTTATTTTAGAGTTGCTCTCCACCGACCTGCTGGGATGTTTGAAAGGTCAAGCTGTGACCTGTGATATCATCTTCGAATCTGCCACTGCTTTGACCTCCCCAGGAACCCCAACCAAAAAAGTTCGACCAAGAAAGTTCAGGGTCAAGAAGTCGACATCTGAATAATCACCGGTGCGGATGAGTTCCAAATCTTTGACAATTCTGTTGACCTTCATCACCTTATCTTCAAGACAAGGAAAGGGTAACGGTCGGCAACTCGGCGGAAATCTTTTGCAATGACACAGGAACGGCAAGACTACTTATTTGCCACTCCAATATTTGAAGAAATTCCAAAACTAGAGTCACAATTATGTGAAACTCATAATAGTTTCCATATTTTTGAGGGTTGACATGTATATTGTAACTATTTTGTCTAAGGCTAAATTCATTATATTTAGGGACATTTACATTGATGATTAGACGAACAAAGACCAAAGTATTCAACAAATAATCCTATTTTGGAATCAATGACAAATTTACGAGAACTGTTACTAACAAGAAGAATGGGACAATCGGAGCGTTGAAGAATTTTGTAAAGATAGACGGGAAGTGTTAATTATAATTTATATGTATTATAATTAACAACAATTAATATTCACAATTGCGTCGATCTTCTAATAGGAGACGTAGATGGGAAATACGTGTGAATCATGGTATTTTGGCTTTATTGTAATAAATGTACATAGTAAATCATTACCTTGCTGCTCCGTATCTTAAATAAAAACACCAATTCATTTTGTTAATTTTATCCAAAAATTGTAAGGTAAAAATTATTTGACATCAATCCCCATGTCAAATAACTCCATCTATCATCGGAATCGTTTTGTCAACTAGTAATGTTAGAGTAACAAATTTAGCCGAAATTCGTTTTACGAATAGAATTATGGAATCCCGGACAGTAGAATCAGCATGAACTAAGAGATTCTTTTAATTTTGGGAAGAAAGTATTTTTGTGTGAGCAATTATGAAAAATTCAAGGATCGTACTATTAAATTCCGGATTGTTTGTATTTTATAAATTACGTCCTAAAATTAAGGCCCCGATTCCGTTGAATCCAATAAGACAGAAAAGTCGCCGAAAATAAAATCACCGAAGGAATCGCCGTCACTTTATCACGGTGACAAAGTTTCTGTCTTTTGTAGGCCGTAATTTTGTTACCAAAAAGTTCGTAATGTTGTATTCCCTAGAGGTTACCTTTCGCGCGCACAAATTTGAGAACAACAAAATGTCCAGTTATGAAACTGAGAACCGAAGAGGCAGATAGACTAATATATCTCGGCCATTCGATTTTGAAGTTGAACAGTTCCGGACAAATCATAATCTATTGGGTGATTTGAATTTTTATAAACCATTGAGATATGTTCATGTTGACATTGACCTTGACCCTTATGAAGGCAAACAGCTCCATCACTGAAATCTGTTTTCCGAAATATGTATGATAAATAAAATAATATCCAGGAACAGAACCAACAATACATTGAATATTTTTAATTAGGTCAATATTACATTTTATTCATTTAGAAAGTAAAATGAAATCGGTGGAAATTGACTTGCCTAAAACATTGATGATGATAACTTTTTTAAAGAATTTCGTGAAATGTAAGACCTTCATAGCATCCAAGTTCACAGTCTGACAAATCCACATATGAAATGGTATGACTCTGCATGTACTGTTGTCCTGTAATCAATTCCTAGATGTCCAATCTCCGTGCATATCTTCTACTACTTCGGAAATACATTTGGGAATAGAAATTCAGACGAAAACTCCTGTTCTCTCTCTATGTAGAACGATCATGGGCAATTGAAATCTTGACAAAATTTGACAAAATATCGGTAATTTTGCATTTTGTAAAAAGAATGAATGAGTCATCTCAATTTGTGTTCATTAGAAGAAGTACTACTAGGACTCCTAGTGGTACTTAACAAAAGGGAGGAGCTACCGGCGGCCATCTTGGGTTATTTTGAGTGCAGATTCTGGTCCCCAGTATGTCGTATAGTGCTTGTACATTGTTTGGTTCGTCGAAAATGCAGTTTTTCAAGTATTTTAACAGGGGGAGGAGCTACTGGCGGCCATCTTGGTTAATTTTGAGTGCAGATTAAGGTCCCTAGTATGTCATATAGTGGTTGTGTATACTTCGTTTTGCCGGAAATTCCGTTTTGGACGTTTTCTAACAAGGGGGAGGAGCTACCGGCGCCCATTATGGTTCATTTCAAAGTAACTATTTAATTTTTGACCCGCACTTGGAATCTCAACTTTTTCTTTTTCCTATTGCAGGTTTGGGTAGTGACTAGGAGTAGGTACATTTGTATCACTCTGCACTAAATCCTGCGCATTGTCTCACTGTGGTATAAATACTGGGATATTTTAAATACTGCGAACTGCAAAATTCTGAAGGGATAATATTATTTGCACTTTTCAAAATGATGAACTCCATTTTGACAATTGTACTATAGAAATAGATTTTCGCCCTTTAGATTTTTTTTTTTAACTTTAGAGCATCTCCATTTTGAAAAAGACTTAACCCCTTTAGAAATCGACTTTCGCCCTTTTGATTTTGGTTTTTCACTTTAGAATATCCCTTGTTATTGGTAGCCACGTTGTTAGGGGCGTTAAGTCCAACCCGAAGGGTTCATCCTCGATCTCGGAACAATCAACGAAGCATAATTTCTTCTTTTTAATCCGTTCTAAAGTGAAAAACCAATATCAAAAGGGCGAAAGTCGATTTCTAAAGGGATGAAGTCCTTTTCAAAAGGGAGATGCTCTAATGTTCAAACATCCAAATCTAAAAGGTGAAAGTCGATTTCTAAAGTGCAATTGTCAAAAGGGAGTTCATCATTTTCAAAAGGGTGAATCTATATTTCAAAAGGGCCGAAAAATGGGTCCCAATTCTGAATTGTCTGAATTCTGAAATAGAACGAATTGTGAATTAATTGTCTGAAAATTAATAATAAAGGTATTCTTTTAAAGAAGAATCAAGGAAATCAGACAGAAATGTCACAGATGGGGATGTCAGTAGGCAGAAAAAATGGTCTGGATCAGCCTTCATCACCAAAACCGGTTTGCTCATATTTTTCTGCGTGACGTTCGTTTGAGATATGAATAAATAAATTTCTAAAACTATATATTCAACAGAGTTGAAATGTAAACGGTCCAAAACTGAATTCGGATGATAATGAACCCATCAATTATATTTATATATTTCTCGATAAGAAATGCCGTGTATTTGTAATATCGATACT
The DNA here is from genome assembly GCA_034698945.1 of Protaphorura quadriocellata. Taxonomy (NCBI): domain Eukaryota; kingdom Metazoa; phylum Arthropoda; class Collembola; order Poduromorpha; family Onychiuridae; genus Protaphorura; species Protaphorura quadriocellata. Next base: position 10,611 of record JAQGCA010004003.1, read on the forward strand.
TCGATACTCTGGAACTCGAGTCGAGACACTATGAAGGAAAAACTAATTCAATAAATAAATAAATAATACTAGTGATTTCGTAGTGTTGACTATTTATATTTAAGTCGTAGTAGGTTTTAAATAAATATTACTATTAAAAAAAATTAATTAAAATAAATTGAAACTATCTTTGTATTGTAATCAGTCAGCAGCATTGATTTAGCACAAATTAAATGTTAAATAATCGTGCATAAATGTCTAGAAAATATAGTATTTCGACTTCAATTTATTCCGTTAACAAAATAAATATTAAGGACGAGAATTATTTTATTCAAAATGTTTAATTT
>JAQGCA010004004.1:0-10936 GCA_034698945.1 Protaphorura quadriocellata
CTAATTTTCTGAGAAAACGTAGATTTCTCTTCAGTGCCTCCTTTGAATTTTCCAAGAGTGCGTTAAAAATGTTCATGTCAAACTCTTGAGTTCCCAATGGATGATATTTACGCATCCCGTACCTTTCAGGACCAAAGTTAACTCGAATGCAAAGGGATTCCAACGAACCACCTTTCAATTGCAGCAAAACTTTGATCAAGTCAATCGGATTCAGTCGATTCTCAAAAAGTGTACTTTCAATTCCTTTTATGCTGACAATCTTGAGTTGAGTGATGGAGGAGCCAAATCGTTGGAGAAATGTAAGCAGTGCATCATTACACATATAACTCGGAACTACGAAATTAGTCCAATTTAGTTCGGACTTGATGATTTCTTTCATTCTGGATTCATGTTTAAAATGTAAATCCTCAACTTCTTCATAAGATATGGAGTCGAATCAATCATTGATTTTGTCAGACGACTCACGGCTCTTAAGTTTTTCAGAGTGCCCCTGTCCAGAAAGTTCAGAATGTGCAGATCCACCTATCGTGAATATATGAAAAATAATAGAAATGAACCTACGTACGAATAATATTTGTGTTTAGATTTCACTACATATACGCGTTACCCGTATAAATAAATAAATAATAAATTCATCTCCAGCTTTGTGTGTGTGTGTGATTTGAATTACGTACTAGATTAGGGAGTCTGTTGAGTAGATGAACTTCCATCACCCGAGCTCCCAATTCAGCACTTTCAGAACAATTTTGTTTAACCATTGCAATTAAAGATAGGATGGGATAATGAGAATCAATAAAAATTTTAAAATTATTCTTGAGAACTTGAATTTGTTCCTTCTGTCTTCACTCACTGTATATTTCGGTGAGGAAAGGTTGGACGAATAAGTTATACCTATGTCCCTTTCACTTCTATATTTACCCATACTCTGTGTCCACTACATTCCTCATTGTCCCAACTATTCCTAAATCAATAAATGAAAAGGTTCATTTGAACGGACAACGATACGGTCACGAGCAAGAACCTTCCAAGGCGAGGCAACAAAGCAATTGAAAAAAATTAACCTCAAATGTTGACTGCCCGGCCAGTATGCAAATATCATTCTCTAATCAACTTGCTATGCTTACAGAAAATTAAATTATTAGTGTCGTTATTATTCTGCCCTCATTAATCGATATTCGGGCCAAATTACTAGGTCACAATCACAATCTTTGACTATAGTATTACATAAACAGATTTCCTTGAAAGTAAAGGAGGTCGACTGGTTTTGTTGGGAAAATAAGAACAGAACTGACGTGTCCAAAGTCATAAAGCAAAACCAGTGTTTATTTTGATAGAACCGAATGAATACAACACATGAGACAAAACAAAGTCCTCCAAGTTTTTTTATTTCAATTATTTTTGAAATAACTGAGATACGCGTTCACAAGGAGCACTGTTTATAAAATCACTTATTGTATGCATTACGTAATTTTGTTAATTCGTCAGAAAACAATTTTCATTTCACAAACAAGGATTGCTATATATTTTGGGTGTCACATTTCAGACACATCTGAGGTACTAAGAATTTACCAAGGATTGCACAAATGTAAGGCGGTCATAGGGTGTAGTTGATACGGAGTATTAGAATTCTACCACTTCTGATCATCTCTGGCTGTGGACTGTTTGATTTGTAAAAATTGTATTGATTAAGCTTTATTGCTATGCCAAATAAATAAATGATGACGATAGAGTACGAATGCTTCCGTTTAAGGAGGCATTTAATTTGCAGGAACGACCTTAAAAATTATATTAAGAAGACAATATATTGAAGTTTTTTAGGGAGGTTTCCATCCTCATGTTTTACTTAGAAGTTTGCCCACAAATGAAAAATAGTGTGAGCTCGCACTTTTAACATGTTAGTAATTGACTAATTCAGTCAGAATTTATAAAACCGCGGCAAATAATTAATAAATGAAGAGGATACCTTTCTCAAATCTCATTGCGAGTATTCAATATTTTAATTTTTACATGTAGATTTTAATTGACAATATTGTCATAGTCATTGTCAATAGTTCAAATAAGTATACTGGGTAGCGCATAACGTTTGCCCCCTTCGGCAGCCCAACCAGGTAGAGCCGGAAAAAAGTTTGTTATGCATTCTGTAGAGAAATCTTATTGCGGATCTAGGGAGCCGCTTGAAAATTTGACGTGGGAGAAAAGACCCCCATAACTTGAATTTTCTTGAATTTCTTGACTTGAATTGCCTAGATTAGTGTATTTCGAGAAGTCCGTGAATGCCATCTTTTCTCCTATATTTGTATGAAATTTTTAAAAATTGTTCGGTTTCGAGAAAGTCAATTTTTCTCTGACAAGGCATTTACAGTTAACGTCTGATTCTTTCCTCCAAGATGTCTTGCCAGTGAAAAATCGAGTTTCTCCAAACCGGTCCAGCAATATTTTAAAAATTGCATAAAATTATAGCAAAAGAGGTGGCATCGACGGATTCTTCGAAAAGAACTATTCTGAGCATGTCTCGGAAGGCGACCATTGGGGGTCTTTTCACGCCGATTTTTCCCTAAACGCTAATCAGCCCCGCTACGCGCGTCAGATTTTCAAGCGGCTCCCACTACAAAATGCATATCTCACTTTTTGTATTGCTTTCCCTGGTTGATCTGCCGACGGGGGGGGGGGACAACGCGAACCTGTATTCCGCGCAGAATTCAATTTATTGGAGTATGAATAGTAATATCTCAGTTTGAACTGACTAAAAGTAACTTTGTGCCTTTGTTTTTCAGGGGGATAGAACCTATTTTCTGCCCATCTTGGTGACCCTGGAGATTCACTCGCAGTCGACACATTAAGTCGGTCCAAGTCCATCGGTTCTGTTGTTAAAATGTAAGCTATTTTGTTTATTTGCAACGTCGATTAGCAGCATTAAATACAGAACCGGCAGCCTGTGCCTGTGTAAGCATTACTGCCGTTACTCTGTGAGAACCTGTCACCAGACTAACAATGGAACCTCACGAACTGTAACACTCGGAAAATTCTGAAACTTGGTGTAGTAGTCAATTCAAATATGCAGATTACGATTATCACAATGAGCCGGGCCCCCATCGCGGTTTGGTTACGCGCGACGAGGTCAAATTTCAAAACCCCATACCCTCTGATGCTCTAATGCATTGGAAAACAAGATAGGGAGCTACCAATTGATGTACAGAGAAACCGGCATGGTGGCTCCCTCTCTTGTTTTCCTATGCATTGGAGGGCATGGGGTCTCTAACTTTGACCTCGTCGCGTTTGACTAAACCACAATGGGGGCCCAGCTCATTGTGATATTCGTAATCTGCATATTTTAATTGACTACTCCACCGAGTTTCAGAATTTTCCGAGTGTTGCACTTCGTGAGGTTCCATTGTAAGAAGAAGGGGCCATAGTCCATACAATGTACACAGATGGCGATTTGAGAGACCGTTTCTGCAAAACGCCTCATTTGTGTGTGTGTTAAAATGAGGCTTTTTGCGGATAAGGTTTCTTATATCCACATCTATGTACATTAAATCTAGACCTCTGGAGTTCACTTAAAACATTTTGCGCAAAATTGACACGAGACATTTCACAGAGTGTGTTGGCAGAAGTGAATAAACCTGTAGAAAAATTGTCAGGCCGAAATTTGACGAGGACTTGGAAAGGTTCCCTAGTTAGCCACTTTGTTTTAGGTGGAATTATCCGCTCATTTTCGTGACGCTGTAGATTCACATGTACGTATCAGACTGAATGCATAAAGTCCATTGGTTCTGTAGTTAAAATGAAAGTTCAAATGTAATTTTAATAAAGTTCGAGTAAAGAACTACATTATTTCAGTTGATCCATCAAAACAGGTCGCTCATGTAAGGATAGTAGTTGAAACAGAGCACGGAAAATAAATATGGCTATATACTAGTTCTGTCTATCCTCTTCGAAATTAATTGTCCATGCTCATTAATCAAGGAAAATGTTTCAATTTATGGTGTAGAAATCAATCACTACTAAAAATGTCATCAATTCGGGAAATCTCATTAGAAGATTGGAAACTCGGTCCTCATGTTCAATTGAAGGTATTAATCTACAAGATGAATCCGACACAGTTTCCAGCTCAAACTGTTGCCACAACAAAACTTGTTTGAAGAAACCAACACCCTTGTCCTATGTGTGAGAAATGCTTCCGTACTTCCAACGACCTAGAAGTACATATACAATGCCACACAGGAGAAAAACCGTATCAATGTCACATCTGCCCCACTGCATTCCGTACTTCCAGTACACTGATAAACCAAGTCCGAGTCCATACGGGTGAAAAACCACATGAGTGCAGCACATGCAGAAAGAGGTTTCTCGAAGCAACGGCTTTGAAAGTTCATACTATGATAATGCATGGTGTCAAGATGCCCTAGCGTTGTCAGATGTGCGGAAAAAGTTATCCTGTGAAGGCAGCGTTCACGCAACATATGATAACTCACACTGGTGAAAATAATTTCCAGTGTACGATTTGTTCAAAAGCCTTCACTCGTCAAGCCGCTTTACTCCGTCATATCAGAATACATACCGGAGAAAGGCCATACAAGTGTGAAATTTGCGCAATAAGTTTTAAGAGAAATTATCACCTCAGCAGTCACATGCTAGTCCACACTGGAGAAAAGAACTACAAATGCATAATTTGTTCCAAATCGTTTACACGTGCATCTAGTTTGAAATCACACAGCCGTATTCACACTGGTGAAAAGCCGTATCAGTGTTCAACCTGCTTGGAATCGTTCGCTTATTCTGCGTCACTACAAACCCATAAACTAAAACACAGTGACGTGGTGGAACGTTATGAGTGTAATATGTGTGGACGAACATTATCGAGCTCCGGAGGCTTAACTCAACATTTAAAAACTCACACAGGGAAAAAATCATATGTATGCATGATGTGCTCGAAATCTTTTGCATGCCAGACAGGTTTAAGGGCTCATATAAGTAGTCACACGATGGAAAAACCGTACAAATGCAACATGTGTTCGAAAGCGTTCACCACCACAAGATATTTACATAAACACAAGCGAGCCAAACACGAGAGAGAAACTACAATTGTTTAAGAGTGTACAAAACATTTACCACATGTTCAGATTTAACGTAACATATTAGGACTCACACTGGTGAAAGGCTGTTCAAATGCTCCTTCTGCTCAAGATCATTTACTCACTCAAGTTCCTGTGTGGCAGTCCCATGCGAAGATACATGGGAGAAAAACCACACAAATGCACCGTCCGTGAGAAATCCTTTGCCAATTCTACTGACTCAAAGGTTCATTTAAAGATTCACACCGAGTAGAAACTGTACGATGTGTATGTCTCCTCTATAAATATAGAATACGTGCAGATGACTCAACGCGTAAAATTCCAAGAATCTTGTCGATTTGTAGTCTAGAGTAATGTAATGGTAATGTAAATTATGTACTGCACGTGGAGAACGTAAACCTTTTTTCTACTGAGCATTCTTCACCGACTAGGGAATCCGCTTTATTCAGTGTTCCGGAGAAATTCACGGGAATTTATTTTCATTGAGTTGTGATCGTGTTTGATTAAAAAATAATTTCCCGAAAAATTTTCGCAAAGTCACCGGAACGGATTTCCAAATCGGAGGAAAATTCTCAGGTTTTAGTTCCATGTACAGTAATGTAACGGTTGTTCATTCATGTGCACATTATACAACACTAATTTGAACCAATTTATTTATTAGCAATTTTGCATGACTTGCATACCGCTAAATTTTATATTTATAGTATCTGTAACCTGTATTTGTTTCTGTAAGCTTTAAACATGCATATAACTGGAAATAAAAATTATTCCTCGACGACTTAATTTATTATTTAAAATATTATTATTTGTTTCAAAGTTAAATTCCATCGATAACGAAGTGTGTCGTATTAATTGAAATAGAATGACACCTGGTAACTTATTTATAGATCGAATAGATCCAAGGCTCTGCATGCAATTAAAAAAAAGAGGTGAGTTATCAGAATGTTAGATCTACATACAAGGCTGACATTTAAACTCATCGCATTTTCTTTTTTGAGACAGAAAAGTCAATGACTTTTTTAGATTTCCACCAATACAGGATTAGTAAGACGAGAGTTAATTCTGAAATATAGTACTCATTTCATTCAGGGTTGTGCTTTCAGGAAAGGCCGTTGAAAGAATCAACGGTCATATTTCAAACCAGCGCAAAAAAACATAATTACAGGTATGCCAGAGTGGGTGTTCCAGATACATTCCGCACCCCCTGGAGATTTAAAAATGTGGACACCTGCAAATTCTGGACATGTTTGAAAATATTAAATATTCTGGATCGTATGTAGGGAAAATAATGGATGCGTTAGGGGGTCCATCAAGTGGGTATTATACATTGTTCGTATTTGCCCCCATGCCATTAAAAATTTAGTATATATTGGCGGCGATATACATATAGAACTAGGCATTATAACCAATGCCGACGACTTCTCGCTTTGTAGACCTATTATAGGCTAGATATATTCATGTATAATGCGCTGGCATTATAGACATGGACCGGCTTGTGTGTACGAGGCCCAGGCATGGCAATGATTATATGGCGTGTGGTATTTGGCCTAAAATGATGAAGATAATAAACAGCTCAGTAACAGCTGATTATGTTGGCGCCATATCCTGCCTTTATCACATAAAAATAACTTTTACATGCCAATGTTAAAAACCTGAATTTTTATTAGTAACCTGTCGGCTGACAAATTTTAGCAAACTGCAAATTGAAAGCCATTATGAAGTATCTGTGTCCACGAATTAGTAACCACTTGTATTAGAAATTATCTGCAGCGTGCTAGGTTATGACTAACAGGAAAATAAAAAATGTGAAACGGTATTGTCTAATATTGACTGTACAACGAAAGTCAACAAAGTTTGACAAGGGATTACAAACATTCGCTTTTCCATAAAATGAATTTGCCTACATACGAAACTTCGACTCCCACTTATTCTTAAAGAGCCAACCACTCTCTGTACTCTCTGAACCACTCTCCACACACTCCCAACCACTCTCCGCACCCTCACATCCACTCTCCATACCCTTACATCTACTCTCCAATACCACGGGCTCTCTATACAGACGCGACTGTTTATTTTATTATAATATTAAGTCTCCTTTACAACACTAACTGTCTTATTATTTGTTTTAAATTCTTATGTTATTATATAAAATGTACATAAAAAAGAATTATTCACGAATGGTTTACGCCCTTGGATGCGGTATACTTTTTAATGTATTGCCATTGTAATGACAATTTTATACTATTATCTCAGTGCAAAAAGAGGATAATCTAATTGAAGGAATGGTAACTTCTTATTCATTTAACTACGATTAACGAATTCTTAATTAATTCTATTGAATTGTCGTCGATGATGTATCCTTCCAGTACCGTACGGTTGTGATATTACGTAATACATAACATCAACGGAGAAAAAACGAGTTCGATTCACATCCAAAGTATGCGAAGGATGTGAGACGTCGCAAGTCTGAAATTCGAATGAAAGATAATATTTGAGTCATGCAGTCATAATTATCAAATCTCTATAATTCTGCGCTTTTGGTGCACAGTAGTCTTGTAACAGTTTCTATCAGTTCCAGTTCCAGAAGGAAGCAACCCTAATTCAGTTCCAGTTCCAGTTATTACCTGAGATCGAACCGCTGGGTTCCAGTTATGAAAAATTTAGAGTTCCAGTGCGATCAGTTCCATTTCCTATATCAGTTTCTATTCAGTTCTGAATTTTTTCACTATTTCTCTTGCGGGGGTATATCCTTTAGCTTAGGTTCAGGTAAATTAAATGGAACACGTCTCACGGAAAGAAAATGGAACGTACATAAATTTTGAAAGGAGATCGGCGCGAGAGCATGGCCCAATCCCCCGGTACGATTCTTCCTAGCTTTTGCACAGCGGTAGGTATCGAGGTACTGTACAATGTTTGTTTTGTAGGCCTTATGCTTAGCCCCAAAAAAAGTTTGGGTCAAGTCCTGGGGTCACCAATGGTCACTATGTCGGTCCCTCTTAACCGCAAGATTTTTTGGGCTTCACAAACACAAGCACTTCGATACCTACCGCTGTGCCAAATCTGGGGAGAATGGCACAGGGGGGATTGGGCCATGCTCTCGCGCCGATGTCCTTTATTGGATAATATCAACCAATTCTGACAAATTTACAACTATGTTGAATTCGAAACGTGCGAGCTTTCTTCTGCGTTTTTTTGGAACTGAAATAGGAATTGAGTTCCAAATTCATTTCCAGTACTCAGTTCCTAGCCTCCCATCGACGAGCACAGTTCCAGTTCTAGTTCCAACCAACTAGCAGTTCCATTTGTAGTTCTGGAACTGGAACTGTAACTGAATTCGGAACTGAGCTAATAACTGAAACCGAAAGGAACTGTTACAACACTAGACTGAACAATTATAACAACTCAAAGATGCCAAATTTACTTTTGAAAATGGATGAGTGACAAGTCCTCCAGTGACAGAATGTTTCATGGCAAGTCCCCGATGTTTCTCAATCGTCAATTCTTGTAATTCGTAGAGACCACTGAGTGGGCTCTTCTCAGACAAACAATCAAAGTCAGGGATGCCAAATAAAAATAATTTCTGCATATTTGCGAATGTTTTTGATAGTCTTGGTACGATTCCTGGATAATAACTCGATGCTGACGAAATGATGAGTGATTTGACTGTGGGGTAATTGCCTGGGAAGAAATGTAAGAAATCACTCCACACATCGACTCCATGATTTACAGGGTTGGCAAGGAAATGAACACTGACACTTGTCAGGTCGGAATAAGTCCAAAATGGCAGTTCCATTGGATTCTGATCAGGTTGGTTCCCATCGAATAGGATATTCATCCTGACTTGAGAATTTAATGGGATATACACTTTAGACTCAATTGAATATCGGGTCGAAATAACAATACTTTGAACGCAACGGTCCAGTCTCTCTTTCTCAGTGTCACTCACATCCTCTACTTTTGGCAAAGACCCTCCGGGAACATTGAGAAGTCTAACACGTAAATTAAGTTTGTCACAACGTTCAATCAATTCCAGAAATATTTTTGGAGTGTCAGAGATTAAAGAACTACCCCAAATCCCACGCTCATCCAAATAACTTCCAATTTTGACGCTCCCATAATTAATGGTGACCAATTCTTTTCTTCTCTGTGACCCTGCAATCCGTTCAAAGTTAGACTTCAACCAATGATGGTGATTATCCCTCCTATCGTCTGGGAAGACACTGTATAAATGTCAATATTTAAAAATTAAACACACGGATCGCCTGCTATCATGTGATGAGGTATTCCAATATTTTACAATGTATAAAGCGAATTCATGAATGATATACAATGCCAAATGCAAACAGGAATTAGTTAAGATTGGAAACGTAGGTGTTAGTAAGACAGCTCCGGCATTCTTCTACGTCATCCTTAATTTGTAGATTTTAAATACTTTTCTTGAGTAAATTGAATTGGTACAAATGAATCTCTCAAGGACCCTTGAAAAGCAGGAGGTTACGGATCTAGGGTCGGTCTATTTTACTGGTAAGTACTGGCAAGTACTGGTAAGTAATAACCAGTACTGGTAAGTACTGGTAATGAACTGGTCAGTACAGGTAAGTGAAATGTCGCAGTAGTACTGGTAATGAACTGGTCAGTACTGGTAAGTGAAATGTCGCAGTACCGGTACTGGTAACCCGTTTTTCTCAGTAAATGCGCATGCGCGTGGGTCTAAAATGGTCTGGTATTATGAAAACCATTATAATGCGTTCAACAAAGTCAAGTTTGCAAAAAATCATGCATTGTTTGCGAGTACAGAAAATGTTAAAAACCTAATTCCTGAAAAGGGCTAATTTACTGGTAAACGTTTTTCTCAGTAAATGCGCATGCGCATGGGTCTAAAATGGTTTGGTATTATGAAAAACATTATAATGCGTGCAACAAAGTCAAGTTTGCAAAAAATCATGCATTATTTGTGAGTACAGAAAATGTTAAAAACTTAATTCCTGAAAAGGGCTAATTTACTAACAAAAAAGGGCTAATTTACTGGTAAACGTTTTTCTCAGTAAATGCGCATGCGCATGGGTCTAAAATGGTTTGGTATTATGAAAAACATTATAATGCGTGCAACAAAGTCAAGTTTGCAAAAAATCATGCATTATTTGTGAGTACAGAAAATGTTAAAAACTTAATTCCTGAAAAGGGCTAATTTACTAACAAAAAAGGGCTAATTTACTGGTAAACGTTTTTCTCAGTAAATGCGCATGCGCATGGGTCTAAAATGGTTTGGTATTATGAAAACCATTATAATGCGTGCAACAAAGTCAAGTTTGCAAAAAATTGTGCATCATTTGCGAGTACAGAAAATGTTAAAAACTTAATTACTGAAAAGGGCTAATTTACTGGCAAAAAGGGGCTAATTTACTGGTAAACGTTTTTCTCAGTAAATGCGCATGCGCATGGGTCTAAAATGGTTTGGTATTATGAAAACCATTATAATGCGTGCAACAAAGTCAAGTTTGCAAAAAATTGTGCATCATTTGCGAGTACAGAAAATGTTAAAAACTTAATTACTGAAAAGGGCTAATTTACTGGCAAAAAGGGGCTAATTTACTGGTAAACGTTTTTCTCAGTAAATTCTTCTGCGTCGGATGTAGGAATTGGTTCCACAACCAATGCTCGCCATACCACACCACTTAATTATTCACCAAGGCTTTGGAGTTGGATTAAAGTATAAAATACTACCCCTAATTGTGTCAATACTTTTGTTGGTTATAGTCCAGTTTATGGCAACATGATATGGCTACAGCTAAGCGGAATATCAACGTGATAAAGAATGTCTACTACACATTTCAAGTTAAAAGATGGAATTATAAAATTCG
>JAQGCA010004005.1:0-10933 GCA_034698945.1 Protaphorura quadriocellata
CCCCAGTGTTTCCTCCCTAGGATGAAAATACTGGGGAGTGTTCTTTTCCCGGCAGTGTTTTCATCCTGCTACACCGGGGGTTGCCTTTGTAATAAGGAATATAGCGTCGAGTCATAGTGGTCAGGTCAGGTGTATCGCTAAGCGTTCTACTAAATTACCGACAGAACCTAGATTTTAAAATAAGATTGGACGTGTTAGCCAACAACGAAGAATTCGAAGTTACAAAAAAATACATTACAACTAAAATGGAAACTTTACACCGGGCCAATCTGTGTATATTCTTGAATAAAGGACGCCGGGCGGACCACGTAGGCTAGTCAGATTTGGTCACTCAATGGCGTTTATCGACGAATCAGATGAGAGTACCCAGTATCCGCGTAAATATAGTTAAGATACATTGTGCAACAAAACGTTTTCAAGTGAAAACAAAATTTAAACAAGATATGACATTATTCTGTCTTTCATTTGTCTTGCTCGTCCCTAAGATGTTTGTAAAACCAAAGGACATTATGCAAAATGTTTATCTCACTATTTTCCGGCATTTTTTTACCACTGGGTTGTGGAAGGAGTAGAAGTTATAAGTACCAGGCATATTTACATTTTTGCAATTTGCGGTCATATCGCGAGGAACTCCCTTAGCAACCTAATTTTTGACTGTGTCACAATTGTAGTAAACAATTCCAGTTGATTTCCTCGGACAAGTTTTTAAGTGTTTCCATTATCGAAATTCTAAAAGGAAGTTTGGGAAGGGCTCCGTGAACCGCAATTCGTGATCATGGCGGTCTGTCCCCGTACATGCAGTGACCTGCTCTGGGTATTAGATTCGTGGACTTTTAACATCATTCAAGTAGTAAGTTGTCCGAATATTATACTCAAATCTTAACTAATAAATTAATTTACTATATATGTATTTTTTACGACAAGTTGTTAGCAATCAGCCTTGCACTCCGGTACTTCGAGTTTCAAATGAATACATCCGGATCTGGTAAGATATAAAACAAATTGTACAGTGTGGTTCACAATCTCATGCCCACGCGACAATTTTTAATCAATCGGTATTTTTGCATGACCCAAGATTGGAATTGGATACGAGTGGTCATTTTCACTGGGCTCGTTTGGAACTGTTGTGCACACATCGGAATCGGAATGTTTGCAGTTGCACCGAACATCGAGGTATATTTCTATATAGTGATACCGCCAAGGCGGCACGGCTCATTATAATGAGTGTCGTGTCGAGTTGTGAGATTAATATAATCAGTTCAGGTCCAAGGTTCAATTCCTAGTCGGTCTATTCCCTATCCTTTCTATTATTGCGTGTCAGCACGGTGCTTGGTTCTGATATTTCACTGTTGGTTAATGTCATTACAAAACTTCATTTTTTAATTCTTCTTTCTAGAACCACAGGCGTCTGGGAGTGATTTTATTGATCTGTGGAATTATTGGTGATGTCTTTGTCCATATGAGCATCTGTGATATGTTCCGTCTGTGTCTCGGAGATTCTCAGTGGTCATTGAAAGCAAGCTGCATTGTTTTCAACGTTCTGGCAATCGTTTTTGCTTTCATCCGATGGTGTCAATACTGCGTCGTCTGTTACTTCCTAATCATCAAGTTCATCCACGGCAGGCATCAGAAAGGAGGAGTGATCCCACCACGTGCAGCCAATGCCACCTGTTTAGTGGAAATCGACCCTCCTCCTCCTTATCCTGGAAATCCAATTTCGGCTACTGTCCAGACAGGCCCTTCGGAGGTGGCGCCATTGCGTGTTCAACGTCAGGACCTGCTCCAACTGACCATTTTAGCAATGTATATCTATTGCAACCGCTCTTCTTAATCAACGGAAAATTTGAAGAATTTACAGAAATCAAACGTGAAATTTTAAAACTGAGATAACCAAATGGTTGAACAATTGTTTTCCTGGAATGAACTTACGGGTTTGCATCGCACGAATCGAAATCATATTTAAATAAAAAATGAAGTTTAAATTAGTTTCTATGTCACCTCTGGCTTTGTGTGATTTTTTTCCTAATTATGGTTATGTCGATAATTGATTATGCAAATGTCATGTTGGTAAAGTTAAGTTAAAGAACTAGAGGTCGATTGTGGATTATTATACATACACAACAAAAACGAAAGTCCTCGAACAATACCAGAATTTGTTTAAATAATTCGAAATGAATTTTTCTGCTAGGATTTTGATTTTGCTGTTTAGTATATCCGATCAAAATCCTAAATATTTTTGTAATGCACATCCGAATTTTTTTTTAACGTTTCGGAGGATGGGCCAAAAAAAAAGTTCTTCATTTGTACAAAAATATTTTCAGATCCCGGTCATGTTGGCGTATTCGTATTATATTATTTGTCAAGATTTGTGCATGTGTGATAATGTGAATGAATCATGCATGATTTCCTTGAGAGGATGCAAAGTTGAACTCAGATCAGAACTTGCCTGACTTGTGATTCTGACTTCTGACTACTTTCGATTTTTTCTGCCGATCAGACAGTAATCCACTCCTAATCCATATGCATATGCATGAATAAATAGCCAAGCCACAAGGTGTAGACGTTCACATGGTCATAAAATATCCATATTAAAGTACACACATCAAGTGACATATTCGTCGCGTTAGATGTTCAAAAATCGAAATACGTTTTTTTTAGACTAGGTCGCTTTGCGTTATGCATGGAGCAGGTAACCCAAGTAGTGGGGAAAACCAGCGGAGAAAAAATAACAATTTTAAAGCAACCACACAAAGACACAGTGGGTGTAAGTCCAAGAAATTGTTCCAAAGCATAGCGAAACTACTGGGGCCAAAAAGGACAAGTATGCAGCTGTCGATCTGTGTAATTATAGCACACAATAACATTTACTTGATCTCTGTTTATTCAAACTCACCAGGTTTTATTGTCTAGTTATAGTAAGCTCTAATTTCTTGTTTTCGGCTCAAAGTTTTGCAAATTCTATCGGACAGTTTAGTCAAAAATTTTGAAACATTCTTTCAAAATTCTTGGTGAATTTGCACACTTTTCAATAGCCCAATTCCCGACAATCAAGGGTTGAGAGTACGAACCTCCGACCGTCCACAAGGACGGTCTTCTTGTTAGTTTAATTATGAAAATTTAAGTTCAAAAAAGCGTTGCATCTACATGGGAGAGATAAAAACGGATTTCGGACGACCTACTTAGAACAGAAAAGCTTCGCTGCACTCCACTCGTTTAATAAGGAAAACTTGATTTTATCGAACCAATAATGAACTCAGTAATCAGTGGAAGTTATTATTAACATATTTTGGCTCTACGGCCGGATTATAAGTGAATCAGTGATTGGCGTATATAAGAAATTAAAATTGTCCAAGTGTTGAAGTGTTCGATTGTTGTAGTTGTAGTCTTGTAGTGTTGGTCCTATCCTAACTCGAAACTCGTCTTGGTCACTCCCGTTACTTTCGATTTCCTCATAAAATACATATAATATTATTCCAAATTGTGAGCCAGCCTTCACTTGCCTTGACGGCAAGAAATCCACATGTCCACCTCAGGCGTCAACAACAACTCAAGTCTCTTCTCTGTCCTAGTAAATTAAACACACGCAAAAGTACTGCAAAAGAATAAAATCCACACGTTCAGTCAGACACACGTTTACAGATCGTGTAACGAGTCAAATGTAATCAAGTCTTCCTACAGGGTGGTTCATAACTATAACCGTTTTTTTTTCAAAATTCGGAATCCCAGCTGTAATTTGTAATTGTAATTAAATACTTTAGAAATTGTATGTAATTGTAATTGTATCTTGTAATTGAATTTATATTTTTCTCAATTACTCTTACAATACTTAAAATTTTGACCGTCAAACACAAAGATGTAACTATGATGTTAGCACACATCAAATCATCATTTCGAGAAAGTAATTTGAATTGTAATTTGTAATTGTAATTGCATATTCAATTACAATTACGTAATTGCAATTGAAATTGATTACTTTTCCGTTTTTGTCCACGTAATTGTAATTGTAGTCAATTATTTTCGAAATTTCTCCATGCATTTGTAATTGTAATTAATTTCAATCAGCAATGAGGGTGTAATTTCTAATTTGTAGTAATTAATTACATTTTTAAAGTAACTGACCGTGCAATGTTCTGTTGTGCAATCACGTATGGATTCACAAGATTTGTTAAATATTCTATTTTTCATGAAAATTGAGCCGCACGGAAGCAAAAAATATTTTTGGCGCACCCTGTATATTATTGATCCTTATGGTTGATCGAAACCATGTGTGTGATCAGTAACTCTTGTCTTGTCTTGATATGCCGGTGTGATGTTTGGTGTTTGGGCTTGCCTAATTTATATTATTTGTTATTACCTAGTCGAAATTCAAGTTTTAAGTGAGAGTCACTTGAGAAGAATCAAGTTTTTTTGAGCTAGAAAGTTCTCATTTGACCTATACCAGTCTAAATTTCATTTCACTCGACTTGAATCGAAAGTTCATCAGGTTTTTAAGTTCTCAATTTGGGATCAGTTCGTGTTTGGGTCCAAGGCAAGTGACAACAAAGGAAAACATAACCCAGTCAACTCCATCCACTCTTCATTTCAATCAGACACCCCCCACCCCTTCCGAAATTATCACTTTTTCTTTTATTCAAATTCAACTTTTGCTTTTATTGCACTCAATTCACCCCCAACAGTTCACAAAGTGTTCAACGGGGGATCAGTCTCCCTAAAATATTCCGGAACACCCTATTTTTTTAGAAATATTGCCCGGAAATCATCTATTTTTAGGCAGTAATTCTACATATTGCATTAAAAAACGTTGTGAAATATTGAAGAAGAAAAATTTCTAGCTACACAAGTTGTCAAATATTGAAGACGAAAAATTCCTAGCTACAGAAGTTTTGAAATACTGAAGAAATTTTTTTTTATAGCTACAGAAGTTTTGAAATACAGAAGAAAAATAAATTTCTAGCTAAGAAGTTCTGAAATATTTTCGGAGAAAACTGTTCTTGAAGTTCAAATACTGTAATGCCGGCTAAAAACCTATTCCTGACGTAGAAATACGATAAATGCAACAGAAAAATTTGGGTTTCGTACTGAAATTGTGAAATACCTACGTTAAAAAACTGATAATAAATGGGGACTTCTGGGCAAGGGGCCAAACCACTGAAGATTTTACCGGACAGGAAGTAAATACTGGATGTGCGATCACTGGAATGGAAATCTTGCCCTTATCGTTGACCCAAGCAGAGCAAAAATTGAACCAACATCGAACTTCAACGGACAAGCGAATAGAACGTCGAAAACCGAATTGGACAGAATGTGAGAATGTATTTTTGTTGGATCAATTTAGTTTACACCGTGAAATCTTAACATGCAAAGCAACGGACGCATCCACAAATCTAAGAAAACAAGAAGTTTGGAGAATCATTTGTCAAAATTTGAATAAACAAAACGTTCAAGTCCGTCGAACACCAGCTGAAGTTCGCCGAAAGTGGAAGAATTTAGTAACCGCGGCCAAGAAGGAGGTTTGGGAAATTCGACATCAAGCTCACGTGACCGGAGCGACACGGAAATTAAGTGAATTGAGTCAACGCGTACTTCAACTCCATTCTACGACAGCGTCCGCCGTCGCGCTTTTCATGTCAGCCGCAGCTTCAGCCGGGAATGCGATTTCGAATGCGCACGCGCATGCGCACGAAGACTCCGCCTCCGCCGGGATCCGATATCGGAGCCGAAGTCCTCCGACTCCTTCCGAATACGAAAAAAATATAAACGGTTACTATGCTAATGGAATTTCTCCAAATTTCACTCCGATTGTTCAATTCAGTGAGAGTGTGTCCAGTCCAACCGGAAGTGTGAGTTGTTCTGGAGAATCTAGGAATGAATTCGATTCAGGGATTTATGAAGAAGCTCATGATTTGAGAGTCAATAAAAATTCTATGATGGTTGAAAGGAAGACGAGTGACACGACAACAGAGGAAATCCATCATGACCATCATGATCACAATCATAATCATAATAAATCCAATGTGGATGAATTGACCCGCGTCAAATTGGAGTTGCAAATTGAAGTGCTAAGATTAAGGAAGAGGAAACTGGAGATTGAGGTCAGGAAATTACGACGTGGACCGCCACTTGTCTGGAGAAGAAATACAACTGCCAAATCGTTCAAATAATTGTTTATTGACTTCAATTTTCATATTATTATACAATATTGCTTATTTTTACTACGTCTGGTTTTTGCTCACTTTTTTAATCTAATTTAAAACATATTAAAAGGCTGGAACTTATGAATGAATTAAAATCAATTGTGTTCAATTCCATTTCCAATCTCTATACATAATCTTGATCTTTACGGTTTTACAAAACGAGTCTAACAAGTTCGAGAGAACTGCTTCCTGCGCGAATTTTTAAAACATAAAACAAAATGGCGGACACCGGGCTCAAATATACCAAATATGCAGAGAAAAATATATTTAAATTATTCAGGGTGGTTCATAACTTTGCGGGCAGGAGTATATTTGAAAGCCTAATCGACTGGAGTCGGAAATGCGCATTTTATACAGAGTGTTATGAACGATTTAACGAGCCATTATGACATTCCGCTCCAAAATCCGATGTGGGTTGAAGCACACAGATGGGCATGAAATCATGGTCTGCGAAAACGTGGTTAAGACGAAAATACATGAAAAATCCGACGATAAAATGTTTACCATTTTTTATCTTTCGGCCGATTCGATGTAGATTTAGTTTTCATCAAATTATTAATTGACAATTTTAATCAATTTGCTGGCGTTTTTTGTACCAATTATCGTGAAAACGTTAGTTAATTCCTCTACCAATTTGAATCCTATAAAATATGACCAGAAAATTGCACAATTCAGGGACCTCCGTCTCCCTACATCCCGCATCGACTGTACTGTACGTGTGGAACAAAATTTATGAACTACCCTGTATATCGAGGTATATTTTTATTCCAAAAATTCAATACGTAAAAGATGTTTCGGACGCAATCTCATATATCAAGGTGGACAAAAAACAATAAGAACTAGGGATTCCAGACAATATAATCAATATTTTTCGCAAAAGCGTCTCCCGAATTCTAGAGTCCATGTTGGCGGAAAATAAATTTACGAAGACGAAGACGCCAGAAGACTGTTACTAAGAACACCGGAAATAATTTTATTACAAAAAATAGTAAAAAGGAAAACCAAGAATTAATAATAATATTTCAACGAATTAATTTACTTCAACAATCTAGGAGTTTTCATTCTCCAAAGAAGTCCTGGGCGACTACGCCCTCTTCCTAGCCTCCGAATTTCAATTTCCAATTTCCTTTTCCTTAATCGAAACACTTCAATTTGTAATTCCAATTTATCACGAACCAAGTCCTCATTTAATTTTTGACTTTCTTCACTGCTGGTCTCACTAATATTTCTTTCCACCTTCACAATGTTCATATTTAAATCCAAATTCATTTCTTTCTTGACCCTTAAATCATGGACCACATGATTTGTTTCATCTTCAACATACATCCTGGAGTCAAAATTCTCTTCACCGGAACAGCTACCGGTTCCACTTCCGGTCGGACTTGACACGCTCTCACTGAATTGAACAATGGGAGTAAAATGTGAAGCGAGTCCGATTCCATTATTCCCACCGCCGTTACCATAGTAACCATTTATATTTCTGTCAAAATCGGCGGGAGTCGGACTACGACTTATTCCAGGGCTTGGACTTGGACTACGATTTCGGCTGTAAGTTCTCGATGACATGGACATGGACGAATCATCCAAAATTCCGACACCGTGACCGTGACCATGACCTTCCCTTGACATGAAAAGTGCGACGGCAGATGCCGTCGTGGAATGGAGCTGAAGTACGCGCTGACTTAATTCACTTAATTTCCGTGTCGCCCCTGTCACGTGAGCTTGATGTCGAATTTCCCAAACTTCCTTCTTGGCAGCGGTCACTAAATTCTTCCACTTTCGACGTACTTCAGCTGGCGTTCTTCGAACTTGAACGTTTTGTTTATTCAAATTTTGACAGATGATTCTCCAAACTTCTTGTTTTCTTAGATTTGTGGATGCGTCCGTTGCTTTGCATGTTAAGATTTCACGGTGTAAACTAAATTGATCCAACAAAAATACATTCTCACATTCTGTCCAATTCGGTTTTCGACGCTCCAGACGTTTGTCAGTTGAGGTGCGATGTTTTGATTCCGGTTGTGTTAAGGACAGCGGCAGGACTTCCATTTTCCGGAGCACTTATGATTTATTTCCGGCTTGGTGAAATTTTCGGCTTCGGTTGACCAGTGTTGTCCATTTATCGCAAAAATTTCGGTTTTAGATGAGAAATATTGCACAATATTCGTAACGTTGTTAATTTATTGATTCCGAAGTAACTAGTTTTTGTAGTTTGAAGACAGAAGTTTTAAAAAATCCGATGCCTGATTGAAGATGTTCTGTAATTCTCGGCTTTTGTTGAGAAATGTTGCGTAGGATTGTTAAATTTTGAAGAATCAGGTTGTCAAATGCCGCTATTTCAATGACAAAGTTTGTTACGAACAAATGCTGTGTAATTCTCGGTCCCTTGAGTCAAATGTTGTAAAATTTTCAATTGTTGAGTCAAAATTTGTGTGTAATTTTCAATTTTTGAAGCCAAATTTTCTGAAATTTCAGGTTTTTGAAGGCAAAAGTAGTGAAACTATTGGTTTTTGTTGACAAATGTTACAGAATGAGGGTTTCCGTTGACAAATTTGAGTGAAATTTCCAATTTTGGAGACGCACTTTTAAAAATTATTGGATTTTGATGACAAAAGTTGGTAAATTTTGGTTTCTGATGGAAGAATATTGGAATCGGTTGTGTTTGGATAAAGACTATGGTCAGAAAATGAAAATATTTATTTAGCTGACTCACACGTGGACTGTAAATTGTGACTGAACTGGTCAAAGGAATTAAAAAGCAAAAGTTACAAATAAAAGAAAAAGTGATGAGGTTGGATTAAAAATTCAAATTGGAAGAGAGTAAGAGTGGAAATGTTTATTTGGATTCCTGTTTCTTGTTCGTTTGTCACTTGCCTTGTGCCCAAACACGAACTGATCCCAAATTGAGAACTTTGGAAAACATTGAGATGATGAGCATGTGAGGACTTTCCGTTTGATCAGTTGCTCATATAAAAAGTGAAACGAGAATTACTGGTTAGGTCAACTTTCTAGCCCAAAAACTTGATTTGAAACTCAAGAATGGACGGAGGACTCTCACTTAAAACTTGAATGTCGACTAGGTAATAACAAAGCAAAGCAAAGCAAATGAGAAACAAACCTGACTTGACTCAGATTTTAGACAGGGCAGGATTTTTTTATCAATTTTATTCATCATGTGTGTGCCCACTCCATAATCATAAAAAAACACATGTTCAGGTTTTACTAAAGTGCAAAATCCAATGCAATGCAATGGATTTGGTTAATCAACCGGTTTTTGAGTAGGACAAATACTACCATTACCGTTCATGCTGTACAGGGTGGTTCATAAACATTTCAATTGTACCACTGGAAGTATAGGTTGATTCAACGATAAAAGTTATGACCCACCCTGTAAATGATGTTGAGTTTTGTAAGGAAAGAGTTGCATGAATATTTTATGACCATGTGCGTGAATGTGTAGACGTCTACACCTTGGGTGGATTACCAATTACCATACCAATGACTGATCGGCAGAAAAAATCGAAAGTAGTCACAAGTCAAAGTCACAGGTCAGGCAAGCTTTGATCTCCGTTCAACTTTGCATCCTCTCAAGGAAATTGATGCATATCTCACTAATCTTCATGACTGCAACTAATATTATATGCAAGGTTACCATTAATTGTACGTTTCAGGATTCGTTATTTATGAATATCTTAAAATTTTGAAAGGACTCGATCAGAATTTTTAAAATAGTCGCCCAGATTTGACAGATATCAGACACCCAGGAATTCAGACCGTCATTTTATGTAGCATTATGGGCATGCATATAGGTTCGTATCACGATCACCACTCATTATTTGTGTATTCGTTTGAATTCAAACAATTGATTTCAGTTTCTTCATTAATTGCAGTGCTTGTTTATACCGGGAAATATTACTCACGTTCGAGAAGAAAAGATTTAGAAAATAACAAGATTGTTGGGATTGCTGGAACAATTTCTTTTTACCTTTTCTGAAAAATGTTTAATGTTAATATCGACACCTCTTGAGAAAATGTACGCCTGAGAAATTCGAGGCATGTTTTATATGTTGTATAGCCAGTCGCGTCCTGAACAACTTTTGTGAAGGGTGCGGCCGATTTTGATTGAGAATTTATAGGACACTTTGGACGGAATTAGAAAACATCTAACCAGTTCATAGTTTTTGAATGAGCTTTCATACACTTTTTAGTGCGTAATATTTTTGAACAGAAGATAAAATAAAATTACTTAAAACTTAATACGATGGTTGATCCGCAATGGGGAGGTGGTATTCAAAAATATAGAATTGAATAGCAGATCCACTGCAAGATAATAATAAAGGTTGACCACTGCTATTTCACTGTGCTCAGGTTCAATTCCTCTGACCAGTATCTTGCGAATATTTTAAAGTGGTAATATATATAACATTAAAAAAATCTCTGGGGTTTACACCCTGTGTTGTTATCTATCCTGAGTTGACCTCTGACCGAGTTAAGATATGACACATTCTGATGTCAAACTAGTGTTGTATCAGTTCTAGTTCTCATTAAGTTCCAGTTCCAGTTCTAGTTCTAGTTCCTGGAACTAGAACTAGAACTAACCAAATAGAGATGGAGTTCTTGAACAAAAACAAACATTTGACTCCTACTGCTTTCTCCAATTTGCTAAATTTGCATTTTATTCGCTGCTTATTTATTGCAAGGCACTCCAGTGCAATTAAAGATTTTATTTTTTGAGACATTTC
>JAQGCA010004006.1:0-10931 GCA_034698945.1 Protaphorura quadriocellata
TCTAGATTCCGAGTGTAGTAGGTCGGACATTTTGTACGTAGAAGAAAGCGTGAATCAATTTTGTGAGTAAAATAAAAACCTGACTAATAAAATCTCCTTTCAAATAGTGAATTGATCTGTTGCGTCTTTCACAATTAATTCAGGGATTCCTTGTTCTCAATTCTGGCTAGGAACGAAGATAATTCGGATTCCAGACAGTCAGTTTCGTGTTTCACATTTACCGCCCCTAGTAGGACTTCAGGCCCTTCAGGCTCTCTGAGCAGTGAATCACACAATCACAACCAGTATAAAACCACTTTCCATCCAGTATAAAACTCACAATAGGCGACACATAATCGAGTGAACTTATTTCGGGTAGAAATTCGTGACGCTCGACGTTGGACAAACATAGGATTCATCGTCTGCCTGAACGAGCCTTGGAAACTCCTAGGACTTTGGATACTATCCAACAATATTCGATTTTAACATGTGGTAGATGTTTCGCGGCCACCCTGTATATCTGTACCGGGGTTAAATTTAAATTATTCTCACCAACAGACAAACTTAATTTTTATTGCGTAAAAATCTAGACATCCGTTTTAACGCAAACTTGCGTAAGTGAAGTTGAAGTTATAGGTTTGTTTATTGGTGCTAGAGGAACTATTTCGTTATATTTTGAAAATTTTAGAAAAAGATTTAAGTTACCTAAAGTTTTGAGAGAAGATGTGGTGTTAATTACTCTTAAGGGAGCTTCACAGATACTAAACAATCATTTGTATAATAACAATTACTAATCTCTCAAACTTTGTTGAAAGAAATACTTAGAATTAGTTTATAGTTCTACCTCTTACTTGATGTAATTTAATCTTATCAAAATGTATGATTCTCTTGTTAAAACCAAGAAGGCTTCACGTGTAGTTGATTGCGGTTACAGTAGGAGCCGTAAGTTGTTGATTCCGAAAATAAACAAATAATTTCACTCTGGGGGGAGTACACTACAAATTCTCACAAGACTTGGAATTTTCCCCCCAATGTTAAATTCCCATTTGATTTTGTCATGCCTCCCATGTAATTTAAATTCAAAATCCTTCCATTCCTCCGACAACCTTAACTATTTTTGAAAATTGAAAAATATACAAAATACTCTCGCAGGATGGGTCACGGCTCCTCCTTATACAGCAATCAACTACACGTGAAGTCTTCTTGGTTAAAACAATAAGCACTTGTATTCCGTGTCCTTTGGGTAACCTTTGTATGAAAGACGGCGACTGAATAAATATTGAGTATTAAAAAAAATCATTCTCACCTAGCTTCCTACACAATTAATAAGAGTTTCTATTTTGACCTCTGCCATATTTTTAGTGTAAATTCTCGTTATCATTCATTGCGAATTAAAAACACAGACAAGAGAGAAAAATCCCACGCCGACTCATGTTGTGTTTCGTATTCGACTGAATTCGCAAATCCAATAACAAATAGTAATTTGTTTTAAAAGTAATTAAAGTGATTGCAAATTAAAATACTTACGGTTGCGGTTAATTTGACTCGTTTCCCTGCGACTGACATTCTTGACCAAAAAATCCAGCTGTTGACCTTGGTTGACTTTAATTCAGTGGACCGCACTTATTTTACTACTACAACGCAATTTTGAATTATTTTGCTTACTTTGAATTTTAATTCGTTTTGCAGTTAACTAGTTTATTCTTTTGGGATTTTAAAAATAGTTCCTCCGTCCCATTTGTAGTTTAACTCACTCTTTCTCTATGAGCGAAGTTACTCAGGGTGGTTCATTATTTTGTCGAAAAAATCAAATCATTTGTATATTATTTTGACTGACACATATTCATTGGAATCCGATAAAAATGCATATCTCAGGTTTTTCCCGACATTCATGTGTTAGATAATATTGCAAGTTTTGGACCACCCTACGCTGTACAAGGTGTTTCCGAAAAGACGCACAATTAGTTGGTCATTTTTTTGGCGTGGTTCTGTATCTCTATCCTGTACGAAATACATTTCTCACTTCCGTTTCCCACCCGAATATATCCAATAAGTAATAATGCTGCAGAGGGCGTGATACGATGATTATGTTCTACCCTGTAGATATAACTGGACAATGTATCGATTTTTGCTTAAGTACGCAATACGAAATGTATATTTAGTTTATCGTTATCGCAAATTCAACATTTTGTGGCACATTTGCATTTTAGACGTGTGTGCAGTGCAGTGCTTCTAATCACAAGTGTACAGGGTAAGTCAAGAAAAATGCTTTCTAAATATCTTTGACTGGTCAGAGTCGTCAAATCTGCTCCTGTATCTTCTGGTCAAATTTTATTTACTAGATGCGTATTGACAAGACACTTATGACTTCAATCAAGAATTCCCTGTTGCAGAAAATCCTTATCGTAAATTGTGTTCGAGTTTTTTTCTACCCTGAATTTATATCGCTGTTGGATAGAATCCAAAGTCCTAAAGAGTTTCCAAGGCTCCGTAAGGCAGACGATGAATCCTATGTTGTCCAACGTTGAGTAACCCAAATTCCTACCCGAAATAAGGTCACTCTAATTATGTGTCGCCTACTGTGAATTCTATACTGGACCGGAAAGTGATTTTATACTGGCTTTGACTGTGTGATTCACTACACCGTGAGCCTACCGGAGTTCCTACCTAGCTAGGCGTTATTTGTGAATCACTGACTGAAATTGACTGTGTGGAAACCCTTCCTTCGTTCCTAGCCAAAGTGAAAACACCGAAACCCTGAATTACTTGAAAAGAGATTTTTATTAATCAGGTTCCTATTTTAATTACAATTACAACTCAAGACCAAAAAAACTCTGAGTACAGAAAATGCGGAGCTACTGTCTTGGCTATGAGTGTCCAAAGTGTTCTGCCTTTCTCTTGTCTCGTCCTGAGTCCAAGAGCGTCTCTCTTTCCTTTCTGGCACATTCTAGAATCCCATCGAAGCCCATGGAAGGAATTTCCCTCTCACATTCCAATCTCAGTTCGTTCACAAAAACTATTCACGAGTGAGTCTGTTCACTGAGTTCTCAGAAGGGGGAGCGGTGCTCTCCACTGTACAAACTCGGATTTTTCCATTTCACTTAACCGTGTTGACCCAGCCTCAACTTTCACTTCCTCAAATATAAATAATAATTTACAAATATCTTGACAATATCCAACATCGCAGTATTACGAATTGTCCGATTGAATTCTCGGAATAATTATTTAATTTTTGAGACACAGTTGGTCAGAATCGGCTCGCTGCGACTTTCCTTCAAATTTGACATTGCGCGATTTGTATAAAATTGGTTTATGAAGCAAAATGTAATAATATTATTATTGTAAATGTGACAAATTAGTTAATTAACTATTTGGTTTCTATGACGCATTTATAATGAACCACCCTGTCCATAGAAAGAAGCTGAACAGAATGAGCGTGGGATCGAGGGATTGTTTTAAAATCTGCAAAAGTGTGAAAAGTGGATTGAAACACGAAATAAATTCCAATAACAATAAATCAGGAATCAACAGTGACAGAAAATAAAATTCAAAATTGGGATTGGATTGCATTTGTAAAATAAGTACGGTCATCTGAATTAAGGTCAACCTAGGTCAACAGTAGGATTCTTTGATCAACAATGTCGGTGAAGGAGAAACGAGTCAAACTAATTTCAACCGTGAGTCATTCCATTCTTCAATTTTGAAATATGAATTAATTTCTTCTTTCAAATATAAAAAAATGGCGTCTACGCGAATACCACTGAATATGAAAAATAGCATGATCTGGAATTTTTCGACGTTTGTCTTTCGGTGTAAATGAATTTATCCCACGTACCGTACAAAAATTAATTTATGCAGACATATGTTTTTTATTATTATTATTTGGAGCACAAGACTCGGATCAGATCAGGAGAGATTTCGAATCAGATTCGGATTGGACACTTTATCTGATAGTCAGATATTGGTCAAATATCTGACCAAAAATTTCAGATATCTGACGGATATCATATATTTGTTGAGATCAGATATTCGATTACCTAATTAGAAACTTCTAGGCGAGGGGAATGTCAGGGTGGTTAATTTTTGAGCGCGACGCAATGTATCTCTGTAGATTCGACTAAAAATAATAGTCATTTGACTTGTTTTTGCTTTTGACCTACTTTTTGTTTTTTAAAGTTTTAACGGCATCTTCGAAAGTTGAAAAACACCAAATGGTCCCCCATTTGCTCTCAATATTTTAGCATAGTAAATTGCATACTGTTTAGGACAGAAAGTGATCTCCCGGAACAAAAATTTCAAAAAAAATTTTTTGTTTCGAAAAACTCTAAAAATGTGAAAAATAGGTCACTGTGAGTAGTGTGAACAAATTTATTTGAGGCTTTACTCGGATTTGGACACGGACATCAATTTGAAGGGTGATTTTCATAAATTGTACAAATATAAATAGAACCTCATACAAATTTGTTAACACTACTCACAGTGACCAATTTTTCACGTGTTAAGAGTTTTTTGAGATTTTTTTATTTTAATTTTTGTTCTTTGTTTTGTTTGTGGGACTTCAAGATTTAAAGAAATGCGGTCAGTGTGGAGATTTCGTGTGAAATGTTTCGTAGAAACACTTAAAAATGAAAAGTGATTGGTTATAATAGTAATGAATGAGGTGAACTATTTCAGATTCAAGGTAATCGTGCGCCCTCTGGTGGAGACTCCGAGGACGAATGGTTGGAGCGGGGAGACCATCCTCTCTTGAACGACCTGGTATGTTTATCCTTATAGAGTTAAGAATTTTGTGGATAGAGATGAAAGCTGACCTAAATAATTCTTAACTTATTTCCTCATTAGGTTCTGGAGACAATATTTGGATTTGTGAGACGTTTTGATTTAAAAGCTTGTCGATTAGTCTCCAAGAAGTGGAATCTCCGCACAATACCACAAATGCGAAGCAAATTTAAGGTCACTATTCATGGGAGTCAATCCAATTGTAAAACAAGTCAAGACACCCGTCGGATTCACAATTTCGTCGAATTATTCAACACAAATGAATTGGGGATTCCATTCGGAAAATTTGAACTCGGACCTTTTCGAACAACAAGGGGAGTTGGTCAGCATTTCCTTCAACTATGTGGGGAAATAGCTACAGAGATTGATCTGAACGAAGTGAATGACGGGAATTCAGAAGTCTACACAGTTGAAGATGTGTCTCTACTACTCAGATCTTGTCCAAACATAAAAGTCCTTGATTTCGCAGACCGCCTTGTTTCCCGTTCAGGAAAGATTCTCAAATTATTTCCTGATTCCATGCCGAAATTTTCAAGTTTGAGAAAAATTACATTCCGTACTGATTTTGAAAAAGAACGATTGAAATTTTGCCCGACGTCCATCGAAGAGTTGTTGACTGCAACTCCAAATATTTCTGATATTAGTGTATCAGACACATTTGAGGAAGACGAAGGAGATTTAATTGAAGAGGAGGGTGTCAGTGATATCGGTGTTGTGTTGAATGTGATTGAGAAGCTCCGAATAGAATCATCCATTCAATCCTTGCATCTTGATAGAGCCAAAATTCCCAAAATTGAACATCTGAAGAGAATGGGTCAGAATGGATTGAAGTTGAGGAGTCTGAATCTTGCTCCATACAAAATTGGGGATGACAACGACAATGTTCAAATCGAATTGGCAACAATCTTCAAGGACTCACTTCAATACCTCAACGTGGAAGAAAGCGTTCATAATATTTTGATGGAATTTCCGAACATGCCAAAACTTAAATCCCTGCGCCTCCGACTCGGTTACGATTATGATCCCTGGTCCGTCAATTTGAACATTAACTTTCCAGCCTTACAGGAATTGGATATAAATTTTGAAGGAAGTAATGAAGAAGAGTGGGATGAGTTCTTTATCGGATTTGAAGTCTGTCCGACTCTAAAATCCTTGACTCTTAATGACGAAGACATGAAAATCCATACAATTGTTAATGTCGTCAGAGTCTTTCCAAATTTAACTAAATTGAGTCTGCGGATTGGAGAAGATGGTATTGAGGTTCTCAGACAAATCTGGCAAATGACAGGATTAGAATCATTGTCTATTTCTGGTTACATTGAACGAAGGGACAAGGATTATTTGGACTCTCTCTTCACGGGGATTCCAACTCAAGCACTGAAAAGAATAACTGATATCGTGAGTAGTTTGGACAGACTGTCAGTTCAACACAGACGAGAAACGATTCAGCAACTTCAATATGAGCATACCCGGCTCCCTTCCGTTCGGAGTCTAACAAGTAAGGAATATTTAGTAATAAATATTAGTCAAAATCTGGTTATCCAAACCACTTTTACCAATGGGGCCTCTAAGGTCACTAAAAATTGACGCGAAGGTCAACTGTGGAAGTAGGATTTGTCATTCCGTCGCTGTCTGGCTGTCCGTTTCTCACCCTGCCTCAACTCTCCCTTCTCTCTCCACTTTGACTCCACTTAACACATTTTTTTTTCCTGCTCATGGTTAGGAGTAAGGCATAATAAATGTGACAAGTTGAACTCTGTGTGGTGAAGATGCCTAGAGAGAAGGGAGAGTTGAGTCAGTATTTGATACCCTTAAGGCATGTATTTTGTATTTGTTCTTTTTTTCAGAATTGAGACATTTGTATTTGCATTTGAGTGGAGGAGAGGATTGTCAAAATTGGGACCAAGGAAGAGACATCCACTTGACTGACCTCACTGGCTACTTAGCCCTCTACTCGTTGAGTCATCTCCGTCACTTAAATCTAATCCAAGGCCATGTGAGTGACAATTAATCCAAAAATTAATCGGTCCGAAAATCCAACGTTTCTAGAAAAACATTGTCTATTCATTTTGATTTTTGTTTCAGTTGACGAGGGCTTGTTGTGAAATCTTGACGAAGGAGACTGGACTTGAATCTTGGAGCATTGGAAACATGGTTTGCGAATAGTCCTCCTGAAATTTTCATTAAAAAAAAATCTCTTTTCAGAATATCATTGAAATATTTAGAACAATATATTAGAAGATGGAAAGTATGATAACTTTGTATATTTTGATGTATTTTTATTTTATTGATATTTGATATCAATAATTAATTGATCAGACTTGGGTCAATTAATAAATTACAGCCTACTTATGAAAGAATTTAATTACAATTACAAATTACATTCAAAATTATTGATGTAATTAATTATAATTACAATTACGTAATTGTAATTGGATTTTAGATTACAATTACAATTCAAATTACAATTTCAAATATATCTTTTCTTGCGTTTTTCAACGCTAAAAACGGATTTTCTCTTTCGCTATCCAAAACTTCATTCAATCCTTACTAGTCGACAAATGTAATTGAGAAAAAAGTAATTTCGATTACAAATTACAATTGCAATTACAGACATCTTCCAAGTAATTAATTGGAATTACAATTACGTAATTGTAATTTATTTTTTAATTGAAATTAAAATTACCAATGTGATTGACCCAAGTCTGTAATAAACATTTGTTCCTTAACTGTTCAATTTATCTGTGTCTAGAGGTGTCAGATGCCGGAAATTGAGACAGGAAGCCTAAAATGGTTACTTAATTCTTGATGAAAAATCTGAAACTTTGTGGAATTTGTGACAAAAATTATTATAAAATTATGTATGAAATTCTTGGACGATGTATTGGATTACATTTAAAAATACTAAATGTTCCAGGAGGGACGAATTAAAATGTCAATCCTTTTTTATGACCAGTTTTGTCATCAAACTTTTCCGACATTAAGACAAAATGAAGGTCCGAGTTATTTTTAATTGGATTTTACTACTTTTGTTACTAAATACATGTGTCAAAACAGATAACCCAAAAATTAAAACATTACCTACATGGAGAATTATGTAAAATGGAGGGCGCCGGAAGCGAAAAGAAATTCAGATTTTCTGGATGAATCGTCTACTCCAAAAGGAATTACGAATGTTTAATTTCTTGTCAATTATTGTATGTATTTTTTATTATATTAATTATATTATATTTATTTTATTTGCTATTTCCTAAATGTTTTTCTCTCATAATTACGTAACCATGTTTGTTATTTGCCACTTCAACATAATGTAATGTCAAATCAATGCGAGTGGGGACTAATCTGCAAGTCACTATAATACTTATATATATATATATATATATATATATATATATTTGAAGCATGTCTGAAAAATCCATTCTGGTTTTTAATAAAGAAATTCGGTTGCGTAATTTACGATAATTGCAAGATCGACAATTGTAAGACCCATAAAATTTTTTACTAATGGACACCTATAAACATTGACGCGAATTGAAACCTATAAACATTGAGGAAAAAATGTGATGTCAGACGAAGCAGAAATTCGTAAGCGCACGAGACTCCTCTACATAAGAGCTAATACGATACACCGTAGATTTTGGTTCACCTCACTTGATGTTAGAGGTATCTCTTTAAAACGTACTTTAGCTCTGTGTATTGCTTAAGTCTGTGGTCTAACTGCAAATCTCTTAGAAATAGTGCAAAAGTAGCGTATAATGATGCATGCCGGAAGATTTTTGGTTACAATCGTCAATATAGTGCGACAAGTATGTTTCGAGAACTGGAGTTAAAATGTTTCAGTGATGTGATAAAAACTGCAGTGCAATCGTTGGATAATCGCTTACGCACGACAATCAACTCAGTAACTTCGGGAATCTACTTCTCAGACTGCCACAGGGTGTCAATCTTGGAAGCGGATTGGCGGTCTGCTCTATGTGTGGTCTAGCGATAAATGGTTAATTCTTTCCTTAGGTTAATTAGTTATTTTAAGGTTTATTTTTTAGTCTATAGGTTATTTATCTATGAATTAGGCTCTGTATTGACGAATACCTCTTGCAGTTCTCTGGTTTGAATTAAACGTCTAAATAAATAAATAAATAAATTGAGACATGTTGGAAACGGCATGCATTTTAACACACGATTTAAAAAATTTCAAAGTGGGGACCTCAGCATTTTATTAATTGAATTTTCAAAGATCTTCAAAAAAAAGTACCACATTTGAACGCACAACTTTTAAACTTTTTCATGTCAGGGGATGCAATTCCAAATTGATGTGAAAAAGTGTACGGCGGGTCTACGTCGGACCGGCACCTCGGGCCGTTCACTCATACGAAGCTACATTCGTATGATATGACCTGCCTTAAATTACATGCATTTGTTTGAGGGGTCCATGTTCTGGAAGATAATGCTATTCTTATTACATCCAAAAATACTTTACGAATTCATTTTCTCTCCAAAACCTTTCACTGCCTTCACAACTTCCGTAGTATCCGTTGTTAAAACTCCGCACTGTTCTAACTGTTGGTAGTGGATTTGAGATTTGTTGATATGAACGCTCAAGGTAAACAAAAACTATATTCTCAATTTGGCCTAACTGTTTAGTTTATAATAATTAATTTAATTTCTGTTCATACCAGGATACGATCTCCTGCGCTTAGGCCGTTTGGCTGCACAATTCATCAACGGCCAACTAAAGATGCCTAATCCTGATATAGAATTTAATCTCCAACCAAGGGCAAAACATTTATCAGTGTGCATCCAATGGGAAGGGGTCGTATTTAGAAATTTGGCCCGAGAAAACTTAATATTAAGCCCGATCCTCGAGTCATTCTAATACTTTATGTACAGGGTGGCACGTAACCTTTGCCACCCCCTGCAGCCCAACCTCGGGGGATATGAAAAAAAGTTAGATATGCGTTTCGTAGAATCTTATTGCGGATCTATGTAGCTATTCCATTCAAAAATCGATTGTACGTAACGGAGCTGACGAGCGATTAAGTAAAAATTGGTCTAACGAAATTTCTAAAATTGCATAAAAATATTGCATAAAAAATAGTCCCGGCGGATTATTCAACAAAAAAAATATTTTGGAAGGTTTTTTTGTCAACAAGTCGTTTAAATCTTACCGTTATTTCGTCCCGAGTTTTACTTAAGCGCGCGTCAGCTCCGCAACGCACGTTGGATTTTCAAATGGAATAACACTCTAGACCCGCAATAAAATTCTCTACGATATGTATGTCCCACTTTTGGTCCGACTTTCCCAGATTGCATGGGCCCGGCCGCAGGGGGTGGCAAAAGTAACGTGCCACCCTGTACGTTTTCACATCAGACAATCCCCCAAATACATATGGTTGAAATATGACCTAAAAAATTAATATCACAGAGCGCTTTGCCGCTTTTTGGAAACTTAATTTCAACAAGATCTGAGGAAACGAAAATAACAGCTATTTTCGTGGATGAAAATGATTGTATAGAAGCTGCAAGATTCTTCCATGGGTTGAAATACAAGGCCGTGGACTTCACTGCGCTGAAATTCGAATCCTTTGCTGGTACATAATTCATTATCTAGTAACTTCCATTTTTTCGAGATTATTATTTTTTGAATAAATTTATTGTATTTGTACGATTTTAGACAAAAATAGTAACGACAGCGAGCGCGAAGCCAGCGAAGGTGACGAGGAAATTGAACCGGTCTCTATGGACTGATTTATGGGTAAGTGATAGATTTCTAAATTATATTTAATTGACGACTTTCCTCTGCTCTGTCTGCTCCCTCGCTACAATCCAAGGCTAATATGTCTGTTAAATTGAGTAGATTTCCTTTCCTCCAGAGTCCAAATTCTATCCACAGAAATTCAATCTACCGAGTCTCAATTTAGAATAATGAAAAATCAACTACCCGTTGAAATTATTATTCACAATAAATGTGTTGGTGTGTTGTGTACTGATAAAAATCTGTCTTTCTGTTACTGATTCTGACTGTCTAAAACCAAACGTGTTCCGTCTGATGCCTGAATCCAATCCCGTGAACTCAACTACTCTCTCTAATCAATGAGGGATGAGCCACTCCAACGAATTGTCCACTTTTCAAACAATCAGCACGTTTATTCAAACAAATTCAATCAAAACCAAAA
>JAQGCA010004007.1:0-10929 GCA_034698945.1 Protaphorura quadriocellata
TTGAGGATTGTGTGGAGTTTCATGTCTTCGTCATTAACAGTCAATGATTTCAGAGTCGGACAGACTTCAAATTCGCTGAAGAACTCATCCCAATCATCTTCATTACTCGCTAGAAACTCTATTCTGGGCTGGAAAATTACTGTTCAAATTGACGGGTTTGGGGTCACAATCGTAAGAGATTTGGAGGCTCAGGGATTTCAGTTTTGGAGTGTTCGGGAATTCCATCAAAATGTTGTCAACATACTCTTCCACGTTGAGGTATTGAAGGGAGTCCATGAAGATTGTTGCCAATTGGACTTGAAGAGTGTCTCTGTCATCCCCAAATAAGTATGGACCAAGCTTCAGGCTCTTTAAAAAAAATTTTTTTTTTACGGTTTATTTATTTATTTATTTCTCTTTAATTTCAATCCATTCTTTTTCTCACAAATTCTCTTCAGATGTTCAATCTTTCCAATTTTGGCCGAATCAAGATGCAAGGATTGAATGGATGATTCCATTCCGAGTTTCTCGATCACATTCAACACAACACCGATATCACTGACACCCTCCTCTTCAATTGAATTTTCGTCCTCGTCGTCTTCAAAGACGTCTGACACACTGATATCCGAAATATTTGGTGTCGCCGTCAACTCTTCGATAGAAGTTGGGCAAAATTTCAATCGTTCTTTTTCAAAGTCATGACGGAAAGTAATTTTTTTCAAATCAGAGAATGTTGTCATGCCATCCGAAAATAATTTGACAATATTTCCTGAGCGGGAGACAAGGCGGGCTGGGAAATCAAGGACTTGTAAGTTTGGACAAGATCGAAGTAACTCCGACACATCTTCAATTTCGTAGATTTCTCAACTTCACCTTGACCTGGGGAGGTCAAACATTGGAATTTTCGAGTCAAGTCTTTTGCAGTCACCACAGTCAGGTTCTCAGGTTGACATACAGAGGTAAGTTATTTTTTTTCTACTCTTCATAAATGCGACAAAAACCACTGCATCAAAATCATGATTCCTCATAGCCGAGAATCCTATCCTAATGTGTAAGGTCCTTTGATACAAAATGTCTCAAAAATTAAATGATCATTACGGGAATCCGATTTCAGATTTTGTTTTGTGTGAAATGAATTATTTCCGATGACATTATTGCTTTTATAAATTCCATGCAGCGTTGTGCGGTCAAGATCCAAACTCTTAATCGCGCTAGACGCTCTATGCAATTCTCTAAATACACATATCTCAGGTTTCCCCAAACTTTCAAGGGTTTTTCTGTGGAGTAAACCAAATCAGTGGTTCTTGTTCTTGACCACCCTGTATACACAACGCACTTAACGAGAAGGGTTAAATAACGTCGGTTGAGACTCAACCGATGAGCTATAACCGTTGAGTGACACAAGCCAGATATATCCATTATCAGATGTTGCCAAGACCACGAATATGCACTTTTTCTTTTGAGTTGAAAATCTTCAGCGTTTCAAACCTAACAATAGTGCCATGGCAATAACCAATTTTTCAGTAAACCTGGATATGGTTATTAAATCTTTAACTAAAACTTTACGCTTAATTTTTTTTATACATTTATTAAATATTGATCTATTTGAATTATTTCAATGTATTTTGTCCTACTAATCAATTTAATTAAGTCACAATAACTCATGAATACAAAAACAGTGATATCTTTAATAGGTTGTAAGATTTATTATTGGTATGTGTTACGTGCCTCTATCATGGAAATAAATTTGAATCAATCAATCAATCAATCAATCAATCAAACTACAATCCCTCCACTCGAAGCGGAAAATATTGTTCCAAACAAAACCAGAGGGGAGATTGTTCGTTAGATTTTGAAACAAAATAGCTGGTAGTATCTGATTTTGTCAAACCACATCTCAAAAAATGAATACAATCAGGGGCGAAGCTATGGATGTGCATTGGTGTGCCCGGCACACGGGCGCAGAATTCTGGGGGGCGCAAAAATAATAAAATACTTGTAGACGAGAAAACTTGATAGCACTATCTGTATGAAATACAGGGTTTGTACCATAAAAGGCACATTTGCTTGGTAGTTGAGTTTAAGAGTGAAATCGGGGCGCCCGCGCCCCATAGGGCCAGAGCATTTCTTGTTCGTTTGATCTTGCCCTGCGTGCCAATGAGGGATTATTGGGTCTCATTTCTTTCTTAGGACTCGCCGTCTGATATTCAAAACGAAACGAAATGATCGATCCATTAGCTGAAAGTACGTGAGAAAATTGCGGCCTAAATGGCTGTTTGAAAATAGTATGAATTGTTTTTCGATGCTACACCCGACTTTACGAAAAATTAAAAAAGTGCTTTGTAGGGATGCACCGGATGGCGGTATACGGCAGGATACCAGGATG
The DNA here is from genome assembly GCA_034698945.1 of Protaphorura quadriocellata. Lineage (NCBI taxonomy): Eukaryota > Metazoa > Arthropoda > Collembola > Poduromorpha > Onychiuridae > Protaphorura > Protaphorura quadriocellata. Next base: position 2,366 of record JAQGCA010004007.1, read on the forward strand.
TACCGATCCGACCAATCCTCACAATCGGATATTCGGCCGAATAGTAAAAACTATGTACTAGTGGGGTGTCTATGGAAAGCGGCTACTGATTAGATCCTGATACAGTATGAATGACTTTGGTATTCAGTATTCACAAACGTTGGCTCTATAATCCACAATAAGCAGTTTTGTAGCAAAAATTTACAGAATATTTCGATATTCGGTTAACCGGAAAAATCCGGATATCCGGTATCAATTATTGAAAATTTCGAGAATTTCATGAAGAGGGAGTTGGTGCAGTACTGTTGTAAGGTTAGAGAACGTTAATAGAAGCAGATGCGGCTATTAAAACGTGTCATTTATGAGCTATAGAGGATACGTCGCTGGCCTAGAGACCAGTGAGTTCAAGAGCACTTCAAATATCGCATAAGTGATGTACTCTGTGGCAGCTTTCGATAGACACCCCAGTTGCACAGTTTTCGTTACCCGGCCACTCGGCCGGATACCGAATGTCCACATATCCGGTCAACCGGATATTCGGTGCATCCCCAGTGTTTTGGATACGTAAAATAAGATATTACCGGTGCCACAATTTGCTAATCCTTTTTAAACCTTTGATACCACTGCAAGAAGCGGCGAAGGTCTAGCAGATAAAATTCTGTGCAGACTTCTTTGAAATTGCTCTGTCTATCTGTTTGTTTAATATGAATTGGTGTGGGGGCGCTGACGGTTTTGGCACACGGGCGCAAAGACGCTTGCTTCGCCTCTGAATACATGATTCTCACCATATTCTCACCGAAAACGGCCTTAAATCCATTCGAAATAGCATCGCTGGAGTCAGCAATTAAAGCTGTCGGTTTGAATTGAGTTTTGTTCGCATTGAGACAACCGTTTGATAATAAATTGAATACGAACTCAAAATCATCTGAATCTTCGACGTAGCAAAGTGCAATACCGAACGGATGGAAAGTCTTGGCCCTATCTGTCTAAAATTTTCGAAGCTGGGAACAGCCGTGAATCACGCACCACGATAGAGATTTATTATTTTTCGCTTCAATTCAGATTAATTTTTTTATTAATTGAAACTCCTTGGACCGGAATGAAGGAAAATGATGATTAACACTCAGGTTCCGAATTATCGAAAAAAACTCCAAATTAAGAACACCAAACCTGAATACTCTCTGCGTAATAAAGCAAATAAATTTGTGCTTTGCAGTCAATTTGCTGCCGCTTCGGTACTTTCCCACATCGATAGAACGTTATATGCAAGGTGACTAAACAAATCAATCAAATATTGTAATCAGGAGATCCCGCTGTGAGGAATAATTAGAAATCGTCCGAATTGACATTTCTCTCCAGTTGAGTCCCGCTCACCTGGCAATTGACTATTTGTACGGACAAATCACACGATTTAATATTCCTGGTCTCAAAACCTAGGTTTTGAGACCAGAGATTCAAAAAGTTGTTATTTTTGTTTTCTTCTCACTACGGGATCTCCTGACTTGATGAATTTGATAGATTTGTTTAGTCTTCTTGGTTTTATGTTCTTCTGCACTCTGGTGAACTTTTAGTTTGACCCAGGAGTTGTCATGACGAACGAAGTCCTCCGCTTCCTTGGGGTCGCCAAATGTAGTTCCTTGATGTCGTGCGCTCCTTCGTATTTCAGCCTATGGTCTCGGTTTAATTCACGTTGATGCTACATAATTTATTTTGGTGTCGGTAAGTTATTTTGGTGCCAGTTTAAGTTATTTTGGTGCAAGTTCAAATTATTTTGGTGCCAGTTTAATTTATTTTGGTACATAGAAATTTGGTTTAATTTATTTAGGTGCCAATTCAATTTATCTTGGTGCCAATATAATTTCTTTTGGTTCACAGTAATTTGATGCCGGTTTAATTTATTTTGGTGCCAGTTTAATTGAATTTGGCTGCCAGAAATTTGGTGCCAGTTTAATTTGTTTTGGTGCCAGCTTAATTGAATTTGGCTGCCAGAAATTTGGTGCCAGTTTAATTCGATTTTGTGCCAGCTTTGCGCTCCTAACGTTAAGAGATAGGCGTATCTCATTACGTATACCAAGCAGCAGGGCTTCCTCAATGACGCAATTACATACGTATGTTAAGGAGATATGCCCTCCTAATGTTGTAGTGATATGCCCTCCTAATGTTGGAGGGATATGCCCTCCTATTGTTGGAGAGATATGCCATCCCAATGTTGGAGAGACATGCCCTCCTTGAGATATGCTCTCCTAATGTTGGAGAAATATGCCCTCCTTGAGATATGCCCTCCTACTGTTGGAGAGATATGCCCTCCTTGAGGTATGCCCTACTAATGTTGGAGAGATATGCCCTCCTTGAGATATGCCCTCCTAATGTTGGAGACATATGCCCTCCTTGAGATATGCCCTCCTAACGTTGGAGATATATGACCTCTCTCTTCCAATCTCCGTGACCTCACTACCAGCCTCAGTAACCTCTCTACCACTCTCTGCATCGTCTCTACCACTCTCATCAACCAATCAGCCATTGTCCACATCCTCTTTACCACTCTCCTCTACCCTTCTCTACAACCCATCTACCACTCTCCACAGCCTCTATACCACTCTTCACAGCCTCTCTACCACTCTTCACAGCCTCTCTACCACTCTCCACAGCCACTCCAATAATTTCTACAACATCTCAACCAATCCCACTTTACCACTATCTAAACATCAGCCATCCCTACCTTATCACTCTATACACTAACCGCAATACTCCCATACTACCACTTTCCACACCATCTCAATTACTTTCTAAAACCTCTAAACCACTACCAAATTCCACGGGCTGTCACCCAGACGCGACTGTTTATTTAAGTCATTAATTCCATAGCTCACACAATATAATAGGTAATAGTCCCATATCTTTCATCAAAACGGACGGACGGACAGACTGGGCATCCGCAATAATTCATTTACTCCGTATATTACGTCGCACAACTCAATTTTTATTTAGCCCACAATTCCGATCAGTTGTCATGAATAATGAATTTTGAACATGGCTTAAGGCGTTCAGGGATATGATAACAATATGAAGTGAATTTTGAAAGAGTCCGGAAGATTCTTAACGCTTTTTCTCTGCTTCACCGGGGAGACCATCGTCCTTCTTCCGCTTGTGACTGCTCTTCTTACATTGAACCATTTTGACTTTTTCAATGGAAACAAGATCTTTGTTGCTCTTCAGATCCTTCTTACTGAAACCCATTGTTTCAACATGATCCAGAATTAGGTCTTTGGTCTCCTCATCAAATTTCTTGTTGATAGACATGGCCACCCAGTAATCATCCTTCCCTAAGAGACATCCGAAGGCAACGATGTAAGTTGAGTCGTCAGACAAAGTAGCACTGAACTCTCCGAAATCTAGAAAAAGAGATAAAATGTTAATTATTTAATTGTGAAGAAATTAAATTCTCTTAATACTTACATCGGACGAATTTGTGAACTGGAGTCCCTTCTGTTTTCAAACCACAATTTTGTGTCTTAGGTTCATCGTATTTGCAATGCATCGGGAATGGGACGGCACCCACAGGGCTCTTCACAAGAGCTGACCAACATCGTTTTTTGGCACCAGATGTGGAATTCTCTGCTGGTTCGTCATCATCATCATGCTTAGCTTTTCTAAGTTTGCTTCCAAGTGCAGCCCACCAATAAGATTCACCTTTCTCTTCAACCTGCAATTTTAGAACAAAGGAGGATTAGAAGTCGTTCTTAATTATTGTGACCGATTTTCCACCCAGTATTTACCCATTCTTCGTCGAGTTCGATGACTTCTGGTTTCATGCACCCAGCCTTCTTCCTGGCGTCCACAGCGACAAATAGAGCCACAAGGGCCACGATTGAGAGAAGACTTACTTTGTTCATCGTTGCTGAACGTTGAGCGTAAAGTTTGGGGAGTAAGGTCTGCTCTTTTATACCACTTTTCGATGGGAAAATCGAAATTGTTTTTAACTATTAAAATTTTTATGATGCTCGTGTAGTGTGATAAACCATTGCCGTGCGTCATTTGGTTTATGAATTCACTTTCTTGATTTCTCTTTTGAAATTATGACCCATTGTTCTACTGCACCTCACACTGCACTGGTGAAGGAAGCAAAGAAAATTTTCTACGCCGTCCTACACGTGCCGTAATATTTTCATTGTATTTGAACAATTAATCGAATGAAATCGAAAGTAGACTTAATAATAATATACGATATATGTGCGCTAGAGAAATTATTCTAATGAATAAACTATTTAAACCAATCACATTGTTAGAAAACTCATTCCAAGTCCAAAATCATTGTAAGATCTGCTTGAGATCATGCACTTTGCTAGGGTTAGTTCCCTTCGTATGTGTTTAGAATGAGACTATAAAATCGACTTCTTTGTGAGGTCCGATTTCAAAGCACTAATTAAAATAGTTTATACCAATAAGCGCAGAACTGACTCCCAGACCCAACTGAAAAAGGAAATGACCCAAATACTACAAGACAACCGCTACAAAACAAATTGTTACTTCAGTCATTTGCTGCCTCGGAACTAATTTAAATATGCCGAACTGAATACTCCGTTTGTATGTCAATTTGGATATTGGTCGCTCTTTTTGGTGGAACATCCTCACATCGAACTCTTAATTTAGCGTGTATGAACATAATGGCCAGACTCCATTTACTTTAAAATTATAAATCCGTTCTGTATCAGAGAGGCAAGTGGACTTGAAATTTCGACAAACTATTTAAATAAAATGAACTTGGGGATCATGATGGATCTGGTGGTGAAGGATCTTGAGATCCATGGATTCACCATGGTGACCCATCCATCAGAAATCCATGGAATGGTCTGGAAGTTCCTTCCAATTGGTGACCCAGTTGTTTCATTATTCATAGTTGTCGCCCTAGACTCCGTCGTAGAACCCCGGGAAGGATCAGCGATGAAGCAGTGGGAAAATTCAACGAAGATTTTCCATGCCATGCGTGACCAACCTTGGCACAATATTCCAATTACGGGTGGAATTTGGGGTGGTAAAAATTATTTGATGAATAAAACTGTCGGGGCGTGAGTATGTGCCCCCATGAACTCTATATCCAAACGCTTGTTTCCGATGAAGCCCGTCGTGACAGTGTACATATAAACTTTAAAACCGTTTTAGGAACTGATCGACACCTCAGATTTTCCTAATATTCGGCACACAAGACATAAGGACATATACTAACGCTAATGGAGTACTTGGCGAGCACAAATCTAAACATCATAAATAGAGGTCATAGGCCTACTTTTGTGGTAGCTAATAGAAGAGAGAGGTAGGATATTACTCTGGTATCTCCTTCCCTACTACAAAGGCTGGCCTATTGGCAAGTGAGTGAGGAAGAGAGTTTCTCTGACCATAGATACCTAAGGTATGGGATCCGGCTGAGTCGACTAGAACCTATATTTTATAGGAATCGGAAGAAGACAGATTGGATCCAATACCATGAGGGTGTGAAGAATAAACTACAACAACTCCAACCGAGGGTGATCGACTCGGTGGATGACGTTGAAAAGAGTGCAAACGTGTTTACTAAAATTCTGGTTGATGAGTTTCACAAAGCTTGTCCTCAGAAACAAGTAAGAGCACATCGGAAAACAGTTTCCTGCCGGAAGGCAGAGATGACTTCTTTGAGGACTGAAGCCAGGAGACTACAGAATATATAATTACACAAGGTCTGCCGATTCCTGGTCTATGTATATCCAAGTACGCGCTGATTTCAAAAGATTAGTGCGGAAGGTAAAACGTGTGGCATGGAGACAATTTTGTGTAGAAATTTAACAGTTACCACAAGCGTCTCGTCTATTTAAGATGCTGACTGGTGACAGAACAATACAAATGGGACCATTAGAACTGCGCGATGGATCCTACACAAAAATGCTCAAGAATCTCTTGGATACTTACTATACGTGCACTTTCCGCCTGCACCAGAAATGGCTGCCGAACGCGAGTGCCTGGGTGGTGAGTGGAAAGGCGATAAGAATATCATTGGTGCTATGGTTACACCTGTATTAGTCAGGAGAGCTATAGAGACCTTTGGATCGTATAAAGCAGCAGGGCCTAATGGAATATTTCCGGCACTCTTGCAAAATTCAGTGAGCAAAATTGTACCATTTTTAACTGAATTATTCTGAGGATGTCTATATCATGGTAACTTCCCTCCGATATGGAGGAGGGCAGGTGTTGTCTTTCTAGCAAAGCCAGGCAAAGACAGCTATGAGAGGGCTAACTCGTGGAGGCCAATTTCACTGATGTCTTTTGTCCTGAAAACACTTGAAAGAATAATTGACTGGCATATTAGAACTCCACAACTAGTGGGGCTTCTAAAAAGTGCGGGTCAATTTGCCTACTTAAAGGTCGTCTCTACGGACGCGGCACTTGATCAACTTGTTACGATAGAAAGGGCGCGATAGAAAGAGCACTTAAATGTGGAGATTATGCACTTGGCATTTCTCTGGACATTGAAGGTGCTTTTAATGAAGCTACTTTCGAATCCTTGGTGGAGGCACTCCGTCGCTTCGGGGTGGAACCATTGGTCATCAGATGGATTAGCCGCATGCTTTCATCCAGAACGGTGGAGGCCAACACTATGGGAGAAAGTAGGGAAAAAATAGTAGAGAGAGGATGCCCTCAAGGGGGTGTTCTCTCGCCTTTACTCTGGAATCTTCTAGTACATGAGGTGTTAGTGCGGTTTAAACAGCTGTGCGGTCATCTGTACTCCCAAGGGTATGTGGATGATATCGGTCTTCTTCAGACCAGTTTCGATTTAACGAAAGTTACACAACTGTCGAATAAAGCACTGTGCGTGGTGAATGAGTGGTGCAGGGAGGTTCACCTATCGGTTAATCCCGACAAAGTGAATGCTGTCCTATTTACTCATAAGAGGGATACTCGACCGACATCACTTAGGCTCAATAACACAAATATTGAGTACGGCGAGGGGGTAAAGTATCTGGGTGTTGTCCTAGACAGAACTTTAAACTGCGGAGCGCACTGTAAAATCAGAGCACGGAAGGCAACCGTTGCTTTGGCACAATGCAGGAGAATTCTTGGCAGTCGATGGGGAATCAGTCCAAAAATCACTGCCTGGCTGTACACTGCAGTTATAAGAACGGCGCTGTTGTTTGGTTACCTGCGATTTGCAAAAAGATAGTGATCTCAATGTTTGAAAAAGTACAAAGGCAAGCAATCCTGAGTATTTGCTCTACAATGAGATCAACTCCAACCATGGCTATGGAGGTACTACTGGACATGTGTCCTATAGACCTTTACCTGGAAGGAGTGGCTCTACGAACAATGAAGAGGTTGATCTGGTCAAATCTATGGTTGGACTGGAGCGGATAAACAAAAAGGAAAACGCATGTGGAAATATGTGATTTTGTAAATAAGAAAATTCCTGAATTTAGATTTCTAAGCGATTCAAACAGGGAAACGCCTAAAGGAGAAAGGAAATTCATAATCGAAATTAAAAAAGGGAGGAATGGCTGGGAGTGGAGCTGGTCTCCTTTCAGCCAGGTAGTAGTGCGTGTTTCACGGATGGCTCCAGGATGGAAGGAAAGTCCGGCTCCGCCCTGGTCATTTATGGCCCCTCGATAAATGACTTACTAAAGCTAAGTACGCCTCTGGGTAAATATGCTTCGGTATATCAGGCGGAAGTGCTGGCAATCACAAAAGGTGCTGAATAGGTTTGGCACATAACCATAATGTCTGCTTCTACGTGGACTGTATGAATGCTTTAGATTCCTTGACTTCAGTGAGGCACTTCAGAAATGAGTGATCTAGAAATGGAACGTTTGAAAATGTGACAAATACAGTATGTTAAGAAATGAGATCCTGGGGGACTTCTCGATAGTTCCAGAGGATCTCAGTGAATATCCCTTGTCCAAAATAATGACTTTTGTTATTAGATCTGGTAGGTTCTGTATGGATTTACAAGGGTGTTTAAATCCAGAATATTAAATTGCGTGTCCGGAGAGAGACTGCAATGGGCCAAAAATGGTTTAGTCAGCTTGGTAGCTCTGCTTTGTAGTAGTTGCTTCCACTCTCGTAACATACATACATACATACATCTTTAATAAATCATGATAGCTTTATTCAATAAATTTTTGTAACTTGTCTCGGCTTCACCGGACCAAAAGCCAAAAACTAGTACCAAAAATGTAATAAGTTTATTTTATTTGAATTCACAAACCTCGAAATGATAAAAATTAAAATTAGATTTTGAACTAATTAAATTAAACTCGCCAAATCAATTTCCTCCTCTGAATTCATATACCACTCCATATTAGCGGAAATATGGTGTTTTAAAGACTAATGACCGGAGTTCCGTCCCGGCGACGAGGCCGACTAGACCTAAGTGTGCGTGCGTGCTGTGTTGCCATTTCATCAAAAACCTGTCTTTTTTCAAAATGTCTACACATGGAACATAGTAAACACGGGACGGAACTCCCTGGTAAGATTATTTACATCGCATTGTTTGATTGCGTCCTAAATTTGCCAGTGAACATCGAAATTTGAACATTTGAATTCATTTGTGATTTTCTCATATT
>JAQGCA010004008.1:0-10929 GCA_034698945.1 Protaphorura quadriocellata
GACTTGAGGATTAAAACAAAATCCACTTTAGAACCTTGGCTACCTTGGGATTACACAATGTTACGTAATAGACCATGGATTACACGAAGGGGCCTCAACGTATAGGGCACAAAAGGCCTCAGCATTCTTTACGCTTCTTTTCGTCGCATTCGCTTCGGTGAAGTTAAGAAAAATTTTCTTGCCCACTTTGTTTGTTAAACCGGGCGGACGGAATTAAAATGATCAAATTAATTATACATAAAGATAAACCCGCAACTCTAAAGTGTCATGTTCACTACGAGAATTAGTAATTAGTAAACCGTGAATCATGTTGAACATTTTCAAAAAAATAAATGTTAATTTTATTTTAGTAATAATAGCAAATTCAAGTTTAAAAAAAATATATTTTGATAAAATCCGACCAGGAATCATACTTACAATCACACACGATATTTCATTGTTTACATTACAGACTTTCCTAAAATTATTTTCTCTGTTGAATTTTTTATTACCACAATCCCACAATTCCTATCTACAAATAATATAATCCATTCTCATATCATGTACATCTTTTGTGTAAAAAATGTAATTCACTTTATTTTTTTTCCCAAACGTTATCAATTTTTTCATCTGACTTAAAGAAAAGTTAATCTTTGAGGTTGATGAAAGTAGTGATGATGAGGTAGTCAACAAAAGTGCCTGAATTAATTAATTTTAATTAATTTACTGATTTTAAAACCCATCATTTAATTTTATTTAGTTTTTTTTTTTGTCATCCAATTATTATTTATAACGTCGGCCCGGCCGTTGGCCTTTTTTCCCTATTTCCTTTAGAGGATTCACATTCCGAGCCGATTTGCTTGCTTCCGCGGAGTAAAAAGAAACATGATTTCCCAGGTAAAAAAAAAAACGAGCTACAGCCTTGCGTTCCACGCTTCTCCGTCTTTCGGAATGATTCCTTGGGATTTGTATTCCGAGTGGATATTTTTGTGGGCACATGTTTTGGTTCAAAATTTTCAAAGGACTGGAGTTGTGTTGGTGGATTTCCTTGCGCCCTGTTTTGGGCCATGCTTACGGCCACTGGGCCACATGGAGGGAATGGAGTCCTCGCCATATAGTTCAATCGGAGGATGGGAGACGGTGTGAGCGGGTCCGCTCTACACCCCATGTCTCAGTCCTTTCCATTCGTCCGTCAGAATGTGTTCCTGGGTGTGATTGGTTGGGTGTGGGTGGGACCACGTCTGCGCCCCACATGGTCCCAGGGAATAGCGCGTGAATTGAGTCCAAGCGGTTTAGTTGAGTTTGAGTCGTGAGAGGAAGCAGACGGAAGAGTCACTTGGTCACCCAGTCAGAGTCTGTACTCCTCCACTATAGTAAGAGAAGACTCAGCGTCTCTCTCCCACCGTCTCTCCAGTCATCAGTCACACACTCCTTCTCAGTCCAAGAACAACTGATCAATACCACTGCTCACTCCGACTCCTACGACGTACACCAAATTACAATCCACACTCCGAAAGGTAAGTTGACCAGAAAATACGGTGTCAAAAATCTAAATCCGAAATCCTACCGCTTGTCAATGAATTTCCATTCCATTCATAATATCAAAAAAAATTACCGGCTATTCCTTTCAAGTCATTAAAATCCATCCATCAGTGAGTTTAAAGTATATAACCAAGTAATTAGTAATATCAATTGTGGCGTCTAAATTAGTCAACTTTTTTAGTATACACTACTTATTAGAACTTAGAAAGACTCACAACGTAACGTAGTCTTGGTCTAGAAGGACACCGCCGGTCTATTTTTTTTTGACCCGCTAAAGTCGTTAAATTAAAGGATTGGTTGATTGGAACGACTTTTTTTGTCATTATGCGTGTTAAATACGGCAAATCCTGGACGTTTTAGTTAGCACGCATCGACTGGTATTATTATATTATAGTTCTCCCATCAATTTTCAATGTAATTTTTTGGAATTGACGTTTACTCTAATGTTTGAAGGTTGGAAAATCCTTTGTTTTCATTCCTGAAAGGTTGTATGTGGTAGGAGACTTTGATAATTTTGCATTATTTTGAATTGTGATAAATGCATTGAGTGTTTGAGTCAGTAGTTGTAGTTTGTAAATTAAAATGATGATTGCTTGCCGGTGGTCGTGGTCTTATATTGTATTTTTATTATTTGAAATTTTAAATAATAATAGAATGATCGTAGTCGTAGACTGGCCCGGGAAAGTGCCAAAGGCAGCGGCATGTCCTGATAAGCACGATGCATATGCATGATGAGTTATTATGTATTATAATGACTGGTAAACATGTGTGTTGTGCGTACAAGGTGAGAAAGAATGTTGGAGGCTTAGATTATTAAAGGTCTGGGTCAAAGTAACCCAAGTGTTTTTGAAAAAACAATGAAGATGATGGTATTGGAAATGAGTACTTAAATATACTTATAATATGTTTTTGTTCTTTTTATGATATTTAAAGTTCACTTGGGAAAATTTCCCTCATCAACCCTGGCGTCCTCAGTACCAGCAGGTAACGGAGCGAAGGATACTAAAATGGCCGCTACTGGTGGTGGACCATCTCCTAGAAAGATGAAGAAGGTGGACGCAGCTGAGTCGGACTCTGAAGATGATGCACAGGAGTTTGATGAAGAAACACAAAAAGCCCTAGAGGAAATCGATTCAACTCAAAATGAGATTGATGCCCTCAATGAAAAGGCTTCTGAAGAAATCCTTAAAGTTGAACAAAAGTACAACAAACTCAGAAAACCGTTCTTTGATAAAAGGAATACCATTATTGCTAAAATCAATAACTTCTGGATTACAGCGGTGAGTACTATTTGTAGCAATTTCATATTTTCTAGATTAACGTAGACTGGACCTGTTTCTAAATGAATGTTTTTGTTTCGCAGATGGTAAACCACCCACAAATTTCTCTTTTAATTGACGAAGAAGAGGAAGACTGTCTTCATTTCATGACGAAAATGGAGGTCGAAGAGTTTGAGGATATTAAATCCGGCTACCGGTAATTTTAAATCCCTTCATTTATCGGAACTCCAACATAAAGGTGTTCTTTGTACAATTAATTTTCATGTTTGTTTTTTTTTGCTTTTACAGAATCAAGTTTTACTTCCAGGAGAATCCTTTCTTGGAAAACGACTGCCTCGTGAAAGAATTCCACTTGGGAACCATCGGTACTTTTAGATTTTAATTTCCGCTTTTCGCATAATTCCTCATCTTTAACTGATATTTAATCTTTATAGGAGACCCCAAGTCTACAAGTACAGACATCAAATGGAAAGCAGGTATGGATCTGAGCAAGAAAGTGAAGGAAAGTGCAACTCTTCGACGAAAGCGAGGATTTGAGCCCAAAAATTTCTTCTCATGGTTTACGGATCATGTTGATCCATCTGCTGACGACATTGCCGAGGTAAATTATCTCTTTTTAATTGTTGACACATTTTATTATAATTTTTTTAGAAATGTTAACATGGACGTCTAATTTTTTTTTCATTTTTCCAGGTTATCAAGGATGATCTCTGGCCAAATCCACTTCAATACTACTTGGTTCCTGACATTGAGGGCAATGGGTTAGAGGAAGAAGGAAGGTAAACAAAGATGACACTTTTATTAGAAACTTCCCTGATTATTATAATACAAATTAATTCATTAATCATTAATTAAATTTTAGCGAGGAGGGTGAAGACGATGACGCTGTAGTCGTGGTCGAGGAAGAAGAGGAAGTTGATGAAGATGATGATGACAAAGCGGACGGGGCTGGCGGTGGTGACGATGACCCAGCGGATGATGATGATGAGGACGACGACCAGTAAATTTCGGGTTGCTGATCATAATATACAGGATTGCGGCCCACTGATGATACTACAATTGTTTCAAGAATTAAGAATATTTGCAATTAACCAGTCGAAGTTTAACCAGAGACACGTACGATTCTCTGCTCAAGACTAGCCTAAAACATCACACAAAAATTAAAAATTATCCCGTCGTATTGAATTTTTGACTTCCCATCCTCACAAACCGCATTTGCTTATTTTCTATTTTAATTTAATATTGATACAATATTTCATGATTATTTGACCATATGTTAATATAATGCGTTATACAGTAAAGTCGTTTGGAACAAATTACGCTTTTGAGTCTGCATTTCGTTATTTTCGTTTTAGTTGGATAGGTTTCACTTCAGGCAACTTACTAGCACATTTCCACAGCGTTCTCAAGTTTACCATATCATGAAGTACCAATTTTTAATGTTTCATTGCACCTTATAATAATTGACAGAATTGAGATTCCGAAATTCTCGTCTCTGCTTACTTTAGAAGATCTGGTTGAGAATCGATGATTCATAGTTTAGGGTTTCAATTGTTTTGAATTTTTTCGAAGTGCATAGTTTAAGTTTAATATACTGCACTTAATTTTGTAGTGCACTAACAAGTAGTAACAAGTGTAAGTGTTTTACAAAAATAGAATGAAATCGATAGTTTATAGCCTTAAAATCAAACAAATCAGTTGAAAAATTGAAATAACGGATGGATAAGAACATTTATTTTATTGAGTTGACATTGAACAAGCATGTTAACTTTTACAACAAAAAATAGTGTGATGATTTGGAAAGAATTGGGTGTAGATCTCATTCACTAAATTCTCTCCGTGGTTTGTATGATAATGATTTGATTAAAATTCACACGTATAAAATTTTAAAAGCACATGAAATACATTGCCGCAGTCGGGTCGGAATTCGGGACTCTTCTAGTTCGTACATTCACCATAAAAGAAATTAAAAAGTATGAAACTACCTGATTTTTTTAAAAATGAAAACACGGTTATTTTTTTTAAAAGAACAAAAATGATCAAAAATTAATATAAATTCAGGATATGATATTAGATTGGACACAGTGGTATTGAGTTTTGTGGATTTGTTGCTCACTGAGTTTTACAATTACTAACTGTTACTTTGCATTACACAATTACCGCTACAGAACATTGGATGCAATATCGTAATTATTTTACTTACACGCGCCATTAATTAATAACAACTTAACCTTGGAATAATTTCATCTAGATTGTTACACCGCGCCTTGCGGCCGCGAGTGAGTTCATAATTTAAAAAACAAAATTGATGCGTCGGTATGCTTAGAACTCAATTAGTAGATTAGATTTTGTGTGAGGCGCGGTAGGTAATGTCCCCTCCAATGGGTGGGGCGAGCCGTCAAAGCTCATTCTGGAATCTGGTCCCATGTGCGCTCCATTTTTGAGGCAGTAAATGACTTCAGATTTACCTGAAATTTCGCAGAAAAAACCACATCGACCATTTCTAGGACGTTTTTTCAAAAACCCTTTGTGACCCTCCCACCCTCTAAGGCTGGGTGTTGAAATCACTAAGAATATCCAACACCGAGGTTGCACATAACGACGGGTGTAATGCGATTTGCCCTTAATTTGGATATGTTGTACAATGGACGAACCGGCACAACTTTTGTTCCGGTGATAATTGGGCGAATAGCCTTGGGTCACCAGCAGGGATGACTTCCGGTTACGGGACTATGGCCTATGACAAGCCTTCGGTGTCATGTGATATGTCATTTTAAAGCAGGGCTCAAAGGGAATCCACTTATCAAGTTTGAATTGACCTTATGACCCGTGCACACAATTAGCCATCTGACCCCAGATGACTTCTCACGGGTCATCGGGGCTGTTATGGTGAAACGTTCTGGAATGAAGGGATTGACCTCAAGATTTTACATGTTGTAGTCATTCTGGTACTGATCAATTTAACATTGGGACTTTAGCCGTCCGATCTTCAGGTGACCTCCTAGGGGTCAACCGGGCTCTCATGGTTAAACGTTCCGGAATGGAGCGATTAACCTCAAAATTTTACATGTAGTAGTGATTCTTCTGCTGACCAACTTTAACATTCGGACTTTAGCCGTCCGACCTTCAAGTGACCTCCAAGGGGTCAACGGGGCGCTTATGGAGAAACGGCCCGGAATGAAGCGATTGACCTCATAATTTGATGTAGTATGATTCTGGTACTGATCAACTTTAACATTAACACTTTAGCCTTCTGACCTTCAGGTGACCTTCAAGGGGTCACCGGGGCTCTTGTGGTGAAAGGATCCGGAATGAGCGATTGACCTTATAATTTTATGTAGTAGTGATTCTTGTACTGACCAACGTTAACATTGGCACTTTAGCCGTCCGACATTCAGATGACCTCCCATGGCTCAACGGGGCTCTCATGGTTAAACGTTCCGGAATGAAGCGATGAACCTCATAATTTGATGTGGCAGTGATTCTGGTACTAGCCGTTTGACCTTCAGGTGACCTCCCAGGGGTCAACTCTTATGGTGAAACGTTCCGGATTGAAGCGATTGACGTCAAAATTTTACATGTAGTAGTGATTCTTTTACTGATCAACGTTAACATTGGGACTTTAGGCGTCCGACCTTTAGGTGATCTCGTAGGGGTGGACGTGGCTCTCATGGTTAAACGTTCCGGCATGAAGCGATTGCCCTCATAATTTTACATGTAGTAGTGATTCTTGTGCTGACCAATTTTAACATCGGGACTTTAGCCGTCCGACATTCAGGTGACCTCCTAGAGGTCAACTCATGGTGAAACGTTCCGGAATGAAGCGGTTGACCTCATAATTTGATGTAGCAGTGAATCTGGTGCTGATCAGCTTTAACATTGGCACTTTAGCCGTCTGACTTTCAGGTGCCCCCAGGGGTCATTTGGGGTCAACTAGGCTCTTGTGGTGAAACGTTCCGGTTGCCAGTTTGCTCTCATCAGTTAATGCTGATTAGTAATCCATACGACTACTACATATCTGAGGTCAATCACTACATTCCAGAACGTTTCACCATAACAGAGCCGTTGACCCCTGGGAGGTCATCTGAGGGTCAGATGGCTGGCTCATTGTGTGCATGAGTCACAAAGTCAGTTAAAACTTAAAAGGTGCACTCCCAAAAGGGGTATTGACCAAAGCCAATTCCCCCACTTATTACCGAAACTGAAGTTGTGTCGGGTAGTCCAGTACCCAATGTACGGCATGTCCAAATGTTGGGCACATAGCACTAGGCCATGAGCAACCTCACAGTGTTGGATTTTTAGTTATTTCAACCCCCCCCCCATCACCCCATCCGGGGAGGTGGGGTGGGTAGGTCGGAAAGGGTTTTTATGAAAAACCGTTCTTAGAAATGGTCGAGGCGGTTCTCCCTGCATGTCAATCTGATTCTGAGGTCATTCACTGCCTCAAAAAATGGGGCGTACATGAGTCCAGAATGAACTTTGATGGTCCGCCTCACCTTATTGTAGGGGATATTCCTACCCCACACAAAAACCGAATCTACTAATAGGGTACTATAACATAGCAAAGCATAATTTTTTTTCAAAATTATAAACTCACTTGCAGCCGCATGGTGTTAGAATCTGGATGAACTTACTCAAGAGTTTTCTTCTTTTTCCCATGTTTATAATGTTATTAACAGTCTAATAATCTCTCTCCTCTCTTTGCTCGTTGCTAATCGTCTTAAAAATCTTCATCGTTATTTGGGAAATCCATTGGCTCTGTCTTCACTGATTGCGTCAAGGTTGGCCCAGGAGTACTTTGTGTGTTTGACCCAATCGAAGGTGCTGGCAGTTGGACTGAATAGCGTGCGTATCTCCCAATTGGTCCGAGTGGATGGTACGGTCCTTCCGAATTTCCTGAGCATAAAAAAATTAATTGTCATTAACTTTAATCCACAACAATTTAATGATTTCTCAGTCATTGATTTTTGACTACTCTTTTCCTTCATTTTGTAAAGCGTTTGCACAACCATTAAATATTTGATCACAACTTTCTAAGTAACCTTTAAAATATTTGAAAGAGCACAACTTTATGAGTAACCTAACCTGGAAATATTTTAAAACAGCTTTTGCGTAGTCTATAGTCTTGGCCCTTGAAACCCACATGGGTTTACTATCTCGTTTGCATATTTATTTCATAGCTATTTAATATACTTGTGCCAAACAAAATAAAAAATAGTGTGTACTGTGTACATTTAAATTAAATCTTAAACAGAAAAGAATATACAATAATACAGTAAAATATTAATTTTATTCCAAAATCGTTAAAAATTCAAATAACTGAGATCTTGTTTGTATGTGCACCGTACCATCATAATTAGGCGGGGCAAGTTGTACGGTCGTGTTAGTTTTTGTATCAATTACAGCATTTATCCCTTGTAGTAATTTCTTCCCATCCGATAAATGAGGATTACGACATCCCTTGCATCGACAATCATAACATGCCTTATTTTCCACGTAACAAGGACACCTTTGTCCACAACAAGTCAACTTTCCAGGAACAGCCGCCGCATTTCCGCACCTACATCCTTTTCGAACTCTTGGAGGAGTTGGTGTTTTCGGTAGACGAACCTAAAATAATATTGTCGGAATAAGTTAGTTGCAAAATTAAGGATATCCTTGCACTATTGTACAAATAAAATTACTTTTAGCTTTTTCATGCTACCCTCAACAGCACGAATGACGGTCCCAACTAATTGTGCTGCTAAGGCCGGATTGGTTCCATTGTTTGGCTCTGCCCGTGAGCAAACTCCCATCCGGTCTGCGGCATATGCTAGTATGTGATTCGGATTCGGCCATTTATTGGTATTTGGTCGCATTGTTTGATTCGAGGACGTCGGCTCGATCTTACATGGAGAAACCGACGGCGGCGTCGAAGTTACAAGAACTTCTTGCCTAGCAATAAATTCATCTACTTGATCATCTTCATAGTCGTCGTTCCGTGATTGTGGTTCGATTTTACAAAACCGCTTAAAATGATGACCACCTTCGTCGTCGGCATCCTGGGGAAAAATTAGAATTTTTATCTTTCCAATTCCAATCCAACTATTTTTAAGGATTCATAATATTTTATCAGTGACTCTAAAAAGTGAGATACTACGTTTGTTGGTACAGACTGTAGATTAAGAATAAAATTTTATTTAAATTGTCTCACATCTCCTGATTCAATTTTTGGAGCTTTGGCTACTGCACTTCTCCGCCTTCTCTTTGAGGATTCACCAATCCTTGTAGATGATCTTCCAGCAGTCGAGAAATTTTTAGTGGAATTCGGGACTAAGAATTCAGATGTCTTGAAATCGTAAGTATCGCTGGCAGGAAAATCAGTAGTGTCAATCTCATCGTCCTCAGAAACAGTCAACTTCGGACTGTTCGGACGACATACTTCTCTCAATGCCCCTTCTTTTAGAAATCCAATCAACTGAAGGGCTTCAAACGTTGCGTCTTTCTCAGAAGCAGGTTTAATCAATTTATTGTACTCTGGAGTAGTCAGGATCAAATGACAGAATAGTGTGTAAGATTTTAGAACGAGGTTGAATAATTTATTTTCCTCGTATTCAGTACAAGGATTTTCCTTTGGACAGATTAACTCCAGGATCAAATCATCAGTTTTGCAATCTGAAAATAAACAAAAGTTGTGATGCTATGAATGGAACAATACGACATTGCGTGTCTGACAACTCTAAAATTATAACCCAAAATATGCCAGCGACCGCCAGAGTTAGGCGGCCACCTGTCTAATACAACCAGGATTTGTGTCACCTCATCCTATACACTGCTAGAAAAAGAAAGCCGGACAGAACTGGCCGGGAGAAAACATATTATTGGCAGAAACGAAACTGTTCCCAATGTTCAAATTCAGATTATACAGAATAGTGAAAGTGGAAATTAGAAACATAAAATGGGATGGGATTTCTATTTCTTCAAAACTAAAACTAAGGACGACAACAAATTGCACAAAATTTGAAATCTGTGGTTTGATTCTGTCAATTACTGTGTGAACTTTTCTTAATCAGTTACACAATTTTAAATTTGACTTTTGCAATATACTCTAAATTGGGACCAATGCAAGGCAGCAAGTTACGTAACATTTCAAACCCTCCAGGATGTTGTTTAGTAACAAAATTACATCTTACATTACAAATTTTAAAATATTTCAAAATTTTAACTTTGAACTGTTGACTGTGCTGACCTTTACATATGGGATGATTACATTCCGATTTTGGAATGACAACATCATACGACACTAATTTCTTGCAAACTGCACAGACCAGATGTTGTTGCAATTCTGGAAGAGTCCTGGACAACTGAATTATGTCTTGGACCCCACAGGATTTCCCACTCAAGAAGGTCCGCCAAGTGTCGCAGTGGAGGATTCCAACTGTCATTTCTGACAGGGCGTTCGCCACAGGTGAAAACAAATGATCCATCCTATGTCCAAACTTTTTCAGTTTCAAACACTGAATGTGATGACCTCTGACCTCGGACACTACTTGGTAGTGACCAAACTGATTCTCTGATTCCTCTCTACGTCACTGACTAAACTAATTCGTACTTTTGATTTCACGTGCATTCATAATAAGAGCCTAAATTCAAGAGTTGGCGGAATGGAGCGTACCGCTCGATCCCACAGAATTACCATTGAAATGTACATACCCACCTATTCTGTATAATTTTTTGAGAGCATTTTCCACTAGGCGGCCATCTTACCAAAACCTGCCGAAGACGACCGGATTCAATTGGTCGGGATGTAGTATTGACACATATTTTCTCACAACTAACATTATGGTACATGGGTTTAGCGATAGCACGAGATTTCCGGACTGAATCCGTTGTCCGTACTCCGCAGGTAGTCTTACCGAGCGGTTTTACCCACAGTACATGAACGGAGAATGGAGAATGGGTAAGGAGATGGGCCATAAGCGAAATTTTTCACCAATTCAAATTTATCTCAAGAAGTACTCATCCGATTTTAAAAATTCATTCGGATTTGGATTCCTCGCAGAATTCTGAGCCAGATAGGGTGTCTATCATTTTACTTGTCGAAACTTCATAACACACTTTTTTGATCGGCAAATGTACATGATAGCAT
>JAQGCA010004009.1:0-10925 GCA_034698945.1 Protaphorura quadriocellata
ATAATGAGTCCAAGTCTTTTTCCCAAGTACAGACCCGTCACAGGGCCATATTTTTCACCAAGTTTAATGAGGGCGACCGCGGTTACAGGATCCAAGTTTTTAATTGTAAGGGCACCGCCAACAATCGGGTAGTTCGGTGGTCCTATTTTCATTTTCAAATAATCAATTTAATTTTAATTCAAAGCTTTCTGGGAACAAAGCACGGCCCGTAATACCCTTACTAACCTGAAGGAAAATTAGCTGGTACTTTTGGCCAAATCCATTTATACAGAAAATATATTGCAGTACAGAGCAGAACGATTTCACTCAACATGTTTATGCCGTCGTAGGTTGGGAAGGTATGACACATGAAGTAAAAATAATAAAACAAATAAAATTGTTGAACTCACTTTAAATACTGTTCTGATAACACTTCAAATAGAGCAGACTACGGTTGCACCAAGCTATTATCTTTATTTTTCGTTGTATAGAATGCACGGGTAAATATTGTTTTTGTTTCTGAACCACTTATTATCTTGCTACATTGTTGGGAATGCGACTTTTGAATAAGTCACGTTATTTCATCACATACCAGCTTCATCATTTAAAGAATTAACTATCCAGTTTTTGTATTACCTGCTAGTGTCATCGCTCGGTATTACTGTAAATGAGTGAATCGGTTCTAGTAATGCATTTGCTTTTTACTAAGGTGTATGGTAGCAGTTTTTCTCTCATTGAAGGTCCATAGTACTATGTAGATATGAATATACATATGGTAGATGTACAAAATCACAGTCCAAATGATAGCAACCCGTTATCAATAATTTTCTTAATATATTGGTAATCCAAATCAAAGACGATACAACAGCAACCGTTGTTTCACACCTGAGTAGTGGTTGGACCGTAGCTCTGAAATTCCTAGAATTAATTCCGACTCTTCAATATCCACAAGGACAAGAAAGTCGTGTCGGGCCTGAAATTGTTAATGTACATCTGTGCTCTGTACGATGACAAAATTCAGATAATTCACATTATCTTTTAAACGATACCTATACTTTATACGATTTCTATTTCTACGAGGGAGAAAGTTCTCAACCCTACTATGCATGTTTAGAATTCAACTTATTGTGATGAAGGTATTACTGCACACCACAACCAATGTCCTATAAATATCATTGGGTATCATCGGACTACCAGACTTCCCTACTCCATTAGAGCACTTTACAGATTGAGCGAGAGTGGGAAACCCCCTGTCTGCAAGGTAAAAACTCACATTATAGGAAAAGCCGGGTTGAGATATACCAGGCCTGGGGAATCGAACCCTGTCCCAACAGCAGGCTGACCAACCGTCCTGCTCTGGGCAGGACAGTCCTGCTTTCGGAAGGCCCGTCCTGCCCTGAGAAATGTCCTGCCCAATGTCCTGCGTTCGGAAAATTGCCCTGTTTTGCCCAACATTTTCAATCGGAAACACGGAAACCCGCCTCTAATTTGCTTTCGGCAGTCTAAGTGTTAAAAAATTTCCGGCCCACCGGGCCGATCTTCAGTTGAGCTAAGGTGGAGTTATGTAAATTATATATGCGGAAAAGTGGGCTCAGATTAAGAATTGGACAAACAAGGAGATCCCAAACCAATTTTCTGTAAAATTGCAAAAATATGAATTCGTTGTAGGTAAAATCGACAAGCAAATGAATTCCTTGTAGGTAAAATTGTGATTTCAAAAGTGTCCCTGCCCTGCCTTTCGAAAAAAACGGTCAGCCTGCCCAACAGGTAACAGATGAGAACCACGTACTAGTATGCTGTATTAGCTCTATGCATGTGGTACTTTCTCTGATAGAACGTTGTCTATTAGAACCCGCTCTCGATTACAACCCGGGTATTTTTGTACTTTCTCTACACACCAATATGGAGAAAGTGGAGATAGCGACTGACCTGGAGGCAGTTTTTTTAGTAGAATCCCGGGTTTCTAATATAGCAAATACGGGACTACAAAAGTAAACACTGCAAATTCAGTCCTTGTATCATTATTTTCTTCGTCGCAGAAATGAATAGGTTCGGAACATTTTTTTTTATACCAAAGACTGGCTTATCAGGTCATATTTGGAAACGCAAACGTTTATAACACTCTTAAAATTCTGATACGAGAACGCAGGAATTAATCTTCATGTTCTCCAGTTTCGGTTGTCAATAATAGTGTCAGTTTAATTGACGTGAAGATATAATGTACAGTAAGTATTTCAATGCTGAACTTACTGCTAAAAAAGTAGACTCAATTGGATGTTTCGGTTAGGTTTAATGTAATATTTCTTAATTCCGGAATACGGATCCCGATGTCTCTTGAATTTTATCCACAAACTCCTCGCAAGTATAAATATAGTAAGTTTAAATTGAATTTGTCACAACTCATAAGAATAGTGAATATGTGTAATTTATGTTAGCTTTTTTTCCAATAATTTTATTCAAATGTTAAGTCTTCATCATTTTTTCTGCCCTCATAAATTTTTTTGCAAGTCATCCTCGTGAGAAACGGATTAGAATTAATTTATTCTCCTCTCACAATTTGATTTAATTTAAAGTTGAGTTTAGAAGTCGGAATCGTTCGGTCATTCGTGCAGTTACTTATATTTATAACTTTATCTAGAATTCGACGAGTAAGTTAAAAAATGGAAACTGTGATAGGAAACGAACAATTCCTGTTTTCCAAATCTAAGTGTTTTGTAAATAATTCGAAGGCAAAGTACGAAGAATTGCCTCCGACTTAAGTAACTGAAACGTCTCATCGTCAGTTTTAGTGCAAATTGAAATTCTTCACCAAAAGAAAAGCAAGCAACTAACTCTCGGTTTTTTATTATTGCTTATTTCAATACGCATTTACCATTTACACATTTACAAGTGACCGTTGATTCTCGCCGACTCCAGACAGACACGATATTATTCTGACAGCAATATAACAATCTATACCCAAAGTCCTATTGAAATTAGATGCCAGAATAAGTCACATTACATTTACCTAAATTAAATTCAGTCTAATTCTCGATTTATTACGCAACTTTTCAAAAATAAATCAAATCTTCCAAAGAAATACAACTTTAACTCTTCATTCCATTCAATTGCTCCAAGACCAACAGAAGCCCTTGAGTGCCCTTTTTGGAATGACCTTGTGCCTTCAGTGCTACATAAAGTTGATGGGATAAAGCCAATCCAGGCAGTGACAATTCCATTCTTCTGCATTCGTCCAGAGCTATCTCCATATCCTTCACAAAATGCTCAACAAAGAACCCGGGCTCGAAATTCCGTTTGAGCATTCTTGGGGCTAAATTACTCAGACTCCAGCTTCCGGCAGCCCCTGATGAGACAATCTGCAGTGTCCTCTCGACATCAAGTCCGGATTTTTGTGCGTAGCACAATGCCTCGACGACACCAACCATGTTACTAGCGATTAAAATTTGATTTGTTAATTTCGTGTGTTGACCGGAACCCGGTGGTCCTAAAAGTTCGACCTTTCCACCTTTGTCCGGGTTGCCCATACACTTCAGAATTGGGGACACCTGCGTGAAGGCAGCGGAAGCTCCGCCGACCATGATGGCCAGACGAGCTTCTTTTGCTCCGATGTCACCTGAAATTATTGAGATATTAGCTTTACACCATAAAAAATGTTTTGTTTAACCCTAATTTTAATTAACCGGGGCATTTTCCATTCAATTCGTACATAAACATCAGATCAATTAAAATATCCAAGGTTTGTCATTTAAATACCTTCGTCACTAAATATGGAGTACGTATAAAATATTAATTCGTTCTCAAGTATTTCTGAAATGTACTAAATATGCCCTCACATCACATAAATACTACAAAAGAAGCTTAATGAATTCACAATAATATTGGAAAAATCATTTGCCGATAAACATTTAACATTTGTGAATGGGCAATTAAGTTGTCCGAAGATTTTGGACGGATTTGACTTTTAAAAAATGTGCTTTATCTTGACACACGATATATAGGAACCTGTAACCATGTGTGCTTGTCCCTTTTCTGGATTTTCAGCAACATTTTTTCTCTCGAGTTGGAATTTTTCAGGGGAGACTCTCGTGGTTGTTTGTATAATATAATTTTAAAGCGTCGGAATATTTTTTGCTAGTTCTAAAAATTTAAACATTTGCCCACTCAGCATTTGTGGTGGTTATCAACGTCAACATTTATATTCCAAGGTATGCTTTAAATACAAAAATATGAACAGGTAAAAGACATTCCACAAAGTTGTTATAAAGCGATGTGACATATGTAATCTTTAATTCTGACCTCCAGAGACTGGGGCGTCGAGTGAAAAACAACCAAGTTCCTCCGCTCTGGTAGCAATCCGTTTCGCCAAATCTGGGCGACTCGTAGTCATATCGACTAAGATTTTACCTTTCCCCAATCCAGCTAAAATATATTTCAAAAGAGATCATATACAATTTAAAACTTGATTAAATAAAAGGAAGTACAAAATGTTGAAAGTCCTAACTTGAGAATATCCCATTGTTTCCAAATACAACATCTTCGAGGTCTTTCGGAAACCCAACAATCGTAAAAATCACGTCAGACTTTGAGGCCACTTCCGCCGGAGATGAACATGCAACAGCTCCTTTATCAATCAACGGTTGACATTTTGACGCGGTTCGACTGGAGTGTATTATATTAAAAATTTACTAATTTAGCATGTAGCTGGGATCAGTGTTCAAAATAATTAGAAATGTCCTCAACCTGTATACGAATGCAGGATATCCGGCATCCATACAATTCGACAACATCCATCGGCCCATGACACCACAACCAATCCACCCTACATAAAGTAATTAAAATGTACAGGCAATAATACCCGTAAATAGAAAAGTCACATTTTTTAATTTGGCTCTACAAAAATTATATAATTCATAATTCACCAATTTTCAAAGCCATGTTTGGGACGTAAAATCTGCACCGAACAAGTAAACACAAACGGAGGTGGAAACCTTTGCAACTTTATTGTGTCAATTGCACAATTCTCTTGCTTCAATTTTTTTAGGAAGCCGGCACAGTATCTATACACAAATAAATCAGCCGAGCTCAAAAAGTCGCTGTTTTATGTCGCAAACACATGAGTTGGCTTAGCACTTGAGATTATACCGACCCGAAAGGTTCATATTATGTAATAGGCAGCAGAACATATTATGTCACGAGAATTTTTATTTTGGGGCAGAGTACAAAAGTATTCTTGTACATGGGGACGCAACGCACCCCATTCTATGTTCAATTCTTAACGAGAGGGTCGTAATTATATTTGAAAATGCAATTAAATTACCATTTAAGAAAAATATAGCAGAAGTAATAACAGATAATTTGATACGTCTTTGTCAAAGGTAATTTAGGCCTTATTGACAAACCAAACCAAAATCCTCAAGCGATTCAACCTTTTCCGCAAAATCATAAGTTTCCATTGCCGAGAATGAATACTAGAGTTCCAGCAAAATTATTATCGGACTAACTGAAATTCTGAAATTGGTTAATCTGAATTTTAATTTTAATGTACAAATGTTACTACACAATGCCGAGATCCAAGCACAATAATAAAGCACACAAAGTTTTAATTAATCTCAAACATAACTTGATTTTCAAAACCAAAGATGCATGCAGAGGAATAAAGCATACATAAATGTACGAATTAAAATGCTTAGAAGTTAAGCCAATTTAAATGTTGTAAGACTTAAAAATATTTAGTCCGGTACTCCGGAGGTTCTGATGACGCCTGGGCATCAAATTGTCAATTTCGCATTTTTCGCTCTGTGCGTTGACAGACATCGACGCTCTTACTTCAGATCTGTTTTTAAGTCATGTAGTTTAAATTAATTCAATCTTCCGCCAGGTGATTTATTTTTGCAGAGCGTCGTAGGCTCGTAGGTCGTATTATGATAGATCGTTTCTGAAATGTGAAATTAATATGAAAATTACTTCGGACCCACGTTTCTACGATGGCGTCTTGGTCTGAAGTTTGTCATCGTCAGGTTTTCTCCCCGTGAGTTTTCCTTGGCTGAAGTTTTAACTTCGGATCTGTTTTAAATGTATGAAAACTAAATTAGACTAGTTAAGTTAATCTTCCTTGGGAATTTCATCCAAAGGTTTCTTCTGAAATGCTAAAGCCTTCGCACTTATAATTCAAAATTAGGTGACCTTATTTTTTGGGGCTCGAACCCTCGAAGCTTTTCTGACCGCCGGATCAGAATTGACCCGTACTCCCGTCCTTCCGTTTTTTGTAGGGGTCAAACCTCCCTTTGATAGCCTCTCTGGAAATCTTTTTGACCATTTCTGGTTCGGCCTTAACATCCGGTTCCTCCGGTTTCTTTTTACCCGTGAATTTGGCCCACCTTGTACTAATTCTCTGTTTCACAGTCCTGACAGAGAAAGTATGCTCATAATTGCTATGACGGAAGGTGAAACAATTGGTGCTATATGTTCACCAGTTGGCGGTGGCCAAACGTCGTCTCCGAAGAGAGCTGGATCTTCATGGCTCTCTTTCGCCTCAAATTCCGGCGAATACAACGTTCCCAGTGGAACGATTTTACTCTCTCTTAAATCCGAAGGTACTCAATTTTGGCCTCGTCAATTCGAAGTCTTCGTGGATGAAATCCAACCTCTCGAGTGTTGGCTGTGAGACAGATCGGGGGTCAAAGGGTAGAATTAATTTTCCATGATACCAGGACCACACTCGCTTTTCATATTTGATGCATTTCCTCATTTTCATAATTAAAATGATTACATTAATTTTGAATTATTTGGAGTTTTAGATGTACATACCTTCGGGACTTTTCCGATCTGTCTCTGTCTCTGATTCTCGGGCAATTCTTATAAGCCCATAGCTGAAATTTGTAGACTTTTTCGATTGTCATGGAAACGATATGAAAATTATGTTGAGACTCTAGTACTCGTTGAAAGATCAAACAATATGTCATTCTTGTCAGAACGATTCTACTGTACGGACGAAAAAATAATCCGAAATTTTTGAAAAAATGTCACTAAGAATTGTCCCACGGATTTCACGGGTATGGCCATCCTCCTTCTGGATATAGACGTCAATTTCCGAAAAAACCGCACCCGAATCGGTTGAACCGTCTTGAAGATATTTAATTTCAAAAATGTAGACATGTTTCTGAAACACCCTGTATATCGTTGCGTTATCTCAAACGTAAATTAAATACAAATGAAATAAAGTTTGAACTCGAGGTGAGAAATCAATCTTAGCTGAAGAAGGGTCCAATTAGGGATATTGTTTGGTACCTCACTCATATTTAGATGTTCCTACACAGTGGTCGTAATTTGGAGTTATGGAGGTAGGCACATACATACAGAATTTTTAGTCTAACGGCGTTCGGAGAAATCACGGAAATCATTTTCTTTTGTTGGTCAACTTAGTAGCAAGTGATGCAGTTGCTGAAAAATGACAAACACTTTGTGTACGAGACTAACTGCCGGTCAGAATGAGAGTGCAGTGGTGATATTGTCTTGTTCAGCTCATCATCTCACCAGGTGTAGGTGCAAAGAAAAAACTTTAGTTCTTGAGCTTTTGTTCGGGTCAGCTTGTCATGACTATGACGAGTAAAATTGAAAATGAAGCCCTTTTTGCTAATTGAAATTTCAAAGGAAGCCGCAGCAGTCCAGTAGGAAAATGTCTTTTCCCTAAGTTTACTTTTTAACTAGGGCAGAAGAACGCTAACAAAAAATTTACCCGATTAAACGTTTTAATTTTATTGCGCCACAACATTAGAACCACATTTTGACTTTACTGATCTCTGAGTAAAGTATCGACCCTTGAGTGTACGAAAGTAATTTCACACATGGTACCGTGTTTGCATGGTCAAAGTTATTTATGGAAGTATTACGGGTAACGGCCTTGAAAGAAGAAAGTCATAATATTTACATATATTCAAATCCAGCGATCGATTTGATTTGACTCTTTATTAACGTGTTTTTCCCAACGCATCCCAATACATTTAACCATAAGTAGAATGCCTGAATTCAGTAACACACACATGGCCAGATAGCATCACTGGATTACATTTCCAAAAAAATATTATAATCCCAGAAATTATCAATTTGTTTCGGCAATTCATCAGAAATGTTCCATTCGTTTCAGTTCGTAATCACACAAACTGAAACGTGATCCGCAAGTACAAAAATAAACTTTTCAAAAAATTATTTTGAACACGATATTTATTTTTTGATTTTGGTATACTATACTTCCACAAGTTGAAAATAGCTAACCTATTCTTGATGGAAATATACAGATGTTTGGGTGTGCTGCATACTGAGGATGTAAATTAATGAGAGTATTTTATTGACAAAATTTTCTAGGTCATAGAGTAAAGATCAGCTAAACTGAAAAAATGTATTACTCTGTGAACCTACGAAACATTGATAGAAAAAAACGAATACCAAAGTTTTTCTACTGTTAAAAGAGTGTTGAAGTGTTGAATTGAGCTTCTTCTAATTGGGCCGCCTTCTCAATACAATGCGTCCTGTCCGTCACCACTGTAAAGTAAATATGATGTGTTATCATGCTAAACGAAGTAGGTAGAAATGAATTGAATCTGCAAAGATAAGATAAGGTTTATTTGGATATTAATTGTCTTACTTTGATGAATGAGGGGCATAATGTCATGTCAGAAGTCAAAAATGGTTTTCATTCACTAGACCCCAATCGAAAATAGGGTCTTCAGCTAATTACCTAAAATAACACTCTCTTTGGTCTTCGCCGGTGTTTCTTATTGTTCAAACACTTAATAATATTATCATCATTCTCAAACTCAACACCTCAAGAATTCAATCAGCGCCTCATTCACCGGGCGAACCTTTTGTAGTTACTAGAACACAACACCTTCCTCTTTTTGTAGAGCTTCCAAATTACACTTAAACGCTTTGACAAGCACACAAGGTATGCATATCAGGCGTTCCTGCAGTTCGCAGTTCGAGATCCAAATTCTAATCCGTACTACCGGAATCAGAATATGAGCAAAGTTAACGTAACGGAACAAAATATTTGACTAAATAACTCGCATTTCGATCTTCAATTCTTAGAAAATTATTGTTCGGCCACTCGAATGGGTTTATTATAAAGTTAAATCTGAAATTTTGAATCTTAAACAGAATTTAGACATTTCTGGTAATGTTGGTTTGTAGTTACTCGCTGGAATCTTCATGATTAGACGGCTGGGACTGTTTCCAAGTCCCTTTCCATCCTTCGGATGATGGTCATGACACCATGAATGCTTATTAACAAACGGTCAGAGATTGATTATTCACATATGTGCGAACCCATATAAACATGCAATACGTGAATCATCGGAATGATGTGGTAGTACGATTACGCGTAATTCCAAATTTTACGTTTTCTGTCTTCTTTACCTATTTCCGTAATACCATCGCATGTGCCTGGAATGTAAGGCAATCAAAACCATTCCAATGAATATCTTATTTCAATTCTGCACATTTAACATAATTAAAAAATGCAGTAAATAGTAATATAATTTGCAGGTGTACCATTGACCAAGACGTCCGTCGCTTGCACTTCCGTTGTCAATTGTACCTTGCAGATGTAATCTAAATTCTAATCATCCTTCATTTTATACTTTAGAAAATACATAGAAGATATCAGGCATGTAGAGAATTGCCAAGTCACTTAACTTACATACCGAAAGAATCCCTCTTGGCACTTTCCTGATGAAGTTCTGTTCTTTTGATGTTCCGTAATACAATTAAATTGGGAGGAACTAATCAGTCAATCAACGACATCTTCACCATAGGGGCCATGCGGAACGAATAAAAACCACAGGACAGGTTAGACTTCACTAGTGTGCTAAATTAAAAATTCAGACAATTGTAAAATTGAATTGTGTCCTATCACCACACCGGTGGGATCTGACATGAAATTAAACAACACCTACCGCCTAAGAGAAGCGTGTGGAGCGTATTAAAATTCAATACACATTCGTTAGCCATGGAAGGAACATCTCATTTGGGCGATTGAGAATTCTTCGGAGCGTATCATTAATTGAAGGATTTAATTTAAAGACTCGGTTGTCACCTGCAGTCAAAAAACTAGCTGTGCGATGACAGTTGTATCTCTCTTAGTGAATAATTTTGTGAAGTTAATATCATGTACCATAGTTTTATTCAAATTCGTGGAGTCGCAAGCACCAATAATCGTGAGAAATTGTAATGACCCAGCAATCCTTGCTCACATATCCACAGGTCACACTTATTGTTTCCACGTATGCGGGTATTTCACCGGTATGTCACAACCAGGAGGAGGCGCAACTGTTCCCACCTGCGATCCATCTGGCGCATGTGTCTGTCAGTGCGTTCCAGGGGTAAGATATTTTTAAGATATTACTATCATATCAGACATTTGATTTCTGATAAGGTCGGACATATCCTTACTCATCTTTGTCCCATGAATAAATCGGATAAGACATTTCTTTACCTTTATCATCAGTAAATACTAGGCATATATTCGCTTATCAGACAATCAGTAAATACTGTACGTTCAGATATTTGTTTATTTGATAGATCTGTAAATACTAGATAAGCTACCCGCCTATTGGGCATCAACGAAAAATATCTCATCTTTATGTGAAATGATATGCTGTTATCGTATAAGATGTTTTTCTATCTGGAATGATGTGTAAAAGTTGGTTTGATAGTGCAGTATTCCGTTCTCTCATAATCTGAATAGTCTTACATTTAACAGAACTTTCACTTGTTCGAGTTAAAATTTGGAATGGATTCAAATATAAAGAATGAATTGATTTAGTTCGTTTTTATGTTAGTCCTATGATTAGATAAATGAAATTTTACATCTCATCCAAGATTATTTGATTAATTTTCCTCATAAGGTTGGTCGATAGTCGTTGTTAACGAATTTGTTTTTTGTTATTTTG
>JAQGCA010004010.1:0-10922 GCA_034698945.1 Protaphorura quadriocellata
TATACGCCTCCAGGTACTTCGAATGTCAATTAATGTGTCCTAATAATGTGAGTTAATTAATTTCTGCCGGCTCAGGATTAAAAAATTATACAGTATGATATAGAATTTTTGATCCTACATGGATTTCAATCCATTTCAATAAATAATTGGAATTCTAATTTTTATGAATTTGTGCCAAACTGTTTTAAAAATGTTAAACTTTACTGTAAAGAGATGTCAGAACTTTTGGCACCATTTACGGTACAATACCAAACTTAGTAGCACTTGAAGAAGTTTATGGGTTGCCACGAATATCTAGAAATATGAGTTTATGCATTGCGTAACACGTAGTCCAGTGTTGACCTCTTCTATTTTTAGAATTGTAAATACGAAAGTGTAATTTAACGTTTCTTCACTCATAATAATTTTAATGTTTTATTGTATGAACAAAACTGTAATGGCATTACAATAAAAACAGAAATAAACTTAATGAATTTATCATTCAACCTTTATCCGAATGTGAACGCAGAGAATTTCTTCTCTTTGTGATTACTCGCTAGATTTCTCATTTCTTGATAATTAATTCTGAAACAGTGAAGATGAGAACTAATGAAATCAAAGTCAATATGTAAATCGTATTATATACTCTAGAGATCGGAGTGCTAACAGATACAGACTTTTGTGAGACAGACATGTCGGAAAATCTAAGAAAATTGTGTGTATTTCAAATCTACTGAAACTAAAAATAATAAAAATAAAAATTATGTAATAAAGGTAATAGTAATTGGTTCTTAACGCCCACCACGAGCAAGGACCCATCGACGGAAAATTATTCAGTACACAAACTTTTTTCATTGGGGTTGCAGGCGGCACTGCTTCTGATTCAGTGCCAAAATTTTAATTGTGTAAGTGATAATAATGAAAACGGTTCAAAAATTCATTTAAAAATATTACATTTTTAACAATGGTCGTAGAATTGCCATTTCTTGACAATTAATTGTCACCTAATCTTTAATAGCTCACAATTCCTATCAAACCTACTATTAATTCTTCTATTATGACTTCTTTTCTAAATGTTCTCCAGTCGTTGGGGTAAATTATGGAAGACCTAGTCGTTTGTATTTCCCAATACTTATTTAACCAATAAATGTGTGGATAAGATGCAACAAATACCAGCAAGAGTCAGTTTGATTTTGATCACCTACGTATGCAAATTTGAATGTCAATACATTATTAACAGTTATCTGTTGGTGGTTGTTTTCTGGGTGACGAATAGTTAAATTACCGGTGGAAATTGGAATCCAAGGGTATTCACATAATATCACTTTTACTTCCACCTGAGGATTTTCATGTGGTGAAGGTCGGCACAGGAATACATTCTGCAAACTGACGGCGTTTCAGTTTCTCCAGAAAACAAGTCATAATGTCTATCGTAATAAAGTTATTAATCTGAGTCTGGGTATATGTACCATTTCAGAAATATGTGCTCAATTTATAGTTGTTGATTGTGTTACATTCTAGAGACCCGATTTTACAAATACAATTTTCCAGAGTTTTTGTACCGGGCAATATTGTGCGGAAAATCTGAAATTTGGCTAATATTTTCAACGATACTGGCGATTTTCATTGTTTCTATTTATTTATTTATCCATTTTACAGAAAATTTGTTGTTAATATATTGTTCTATAATTATTCCTGCAGTTCGGTATACCGCTGTGTAAACAGTTATTAAAGAATATCAGATTTCACTCTTTTCAATACCCGGACCTAGCTTTCTAAACGGTTAGGGGCAGAGACGATGAATTAATTGCAGGAGATATCACTGGATGAATTGCAAATACTCTCCTCGATACAGAAATAGTCGGTTCAAAGAATGCGCAAATTTACCAGAAATTAGCAAACGGACTTTGTTCAGAAGTCGTCAAGAAAGAAGATCATTAGGACACAGTATCTGACCGCCAATCTTTTAACTGCGAGGTATGCAGTAGTATACAGTCCGTAGGTTTAGACATTTTAACGTTAAGTGGGTAATTTTTCCAACTCTGGACAAAATCTGATTGTCCAATCACAATTTGGTGTTATGTACTGCATGACATTCACTTTCAATGAATTAGGGAGGACAATACGCAATTTGTGCCACAAAATGTTGGACAAATTACGGAGTGAAAGAGGTCGCAAATTTAGGAATACAGATAACGCGATTTTGTCTTTCCCATCAACAATTTATCGAAGAGAAGGAAACTGTCTGTTTGACCTTGTAGATTTACTGGAAGACAGTTACTAAATTACTAGTTGCATCGAAATGGAAACATTTAACTAGAGATTTGGTTACGAAAATGTGTGATCCAGCTTTACAAATGTAAATCGTTTCGAAATAACGAATTATATTTGCTTTATAAGCTCACCTAGCAATTGGGAGTTGTCAAGTTATTTAGAATTAAAGCAAGCGTGTCTTATTTTTAATAATTACATTATCTTGTTTCTCCTCATCAGCAGTCATCAGCATATTTTTGTAATTTACAACATTCGCGCAATAAGGAATTACCTAATAAGTTTCAAATACAACTTCAAAGTTCGAATTTTCATTTGCACAAGAACTCCAAGTCCTTCAACTCCGATTGACACTTTCGGCATTCACAATCAAAGAAAAAATGTTCATCTATTCGTTTCTTCCTTTCAATTACATTTGACTCCATGTCGCCATAATTGGTTGTGATGATTTCTCCAGGATTAAATAATTTCGCTGGTACGAATGTAATCGTGCGGTTTCTTAGTTGAATTCTATTTTGACGACTCTGGAATGTATTTCGTATATATTTATGGGTACCCATACTTGCGTCCAAGAACAAATGGCGGGCATTAGGGCAGGGCAAAGGGCAGGTTGTAAGAGGAGAAAATTGAAGAATAAATGCGAAATAAGCGACTAACGGCTCGGTGATTGGTCGGGTGAATGACATTGTGCAGTGCGTGGACACTTCGACCATTCCGAAGCTTCTCGTACCATTCCATTCCATTGTCATCCTGCAATTTCTTATTTAAATATTTTTGTTAATTTGCTTGTATGGTGTAAACAACAAACTCACCAAATTTGGGACCTTTTGTTAAAAATTGTATCGTAGGACAAGCTGATGTTTCGGAGAACCTAAGAAATGTTGTGCGTATTTCCCATGACCGTTTCACAAACAGTTGTCTAAAAGATGCAACAAAAGCTACCAAACAAGGGTAAATTTGATTCTGATCACCCAAGTGTGCAAATTTTAATGCCATTTATTTAAATACGGGTATCGAGGCATCCCGACCAATTTATTTCTGCGTGACGAAAGTTTTACAAAAACCAACTATTTATTTTATCTGGGGATTTGGATGCGGCTAAGTCTGACGGTCCCGAGAAATAATTATGTTCCGATATTTCTATTACATTCTTAATATGTAAATGCAAATTGGATAGGTTTTAGCTGCTTTCTGTTTTGGGCGTCAAGCAAAGTCGTTGCATTTTCGACGAGTAGGGCGCGAGAGGAACTAACTGGCCGGGTTTTGAGGTTGGGGTAAGGTCCAAGGATGGACTCTGATATACCCAGGGTCTGGCGCCTTGTATAGGCGTATCTTTCCCAAAGCCAATATCTGAGGTCAAAGACTGAAATTCCGAATTATAGATAACAATGCAACTCCAGCCTACGCCCCAGTCAGTCGCAGTAACTGCCGAGACAGAAGAAAATCAAATTTCTGTGATCCAAGATGGAACACAGGAATTTACCATCTCCATCCCAACTTCAACCGCGACTCGAGTCCAAGGCATATCCCAAGATGAGATCAAATACAAACTCCAAGGACTATGATCAAACGATCAATGTCAACGGGGCTCAACACTGCACAACCTTCGCTCACCAAAGGACAACCAAGGACTGGGTGACGAATAAGTTAAATTATCCGTTGTAATTAGAATCCAAAAATATTCTCATATTCCAACCTTTACTAACACCTGAGGACTTTGGTGAATGACTTGGACATGGTGAAGATCCACACATGAATACATTCTGTTCATGAATTCACGCCGTATCGGTTTGTCAAAAAGTTACATCATAATTTATAAAATTTTACTAGATACTTGGGTTGGGTTGATACATTCACCAAATCTCAATTCCAACCGTCTCTGCTCGGAATACTGCCTTCCATAAAAAATATGTTTATCGCTTGGTTACTCAAGAACGCTCAAATATGGTCAGTATGATTCCATTGTCCAATTTGGACACCCTATACACATTCAAACCGGCATAATTTCCATCACAAAAATAAACGTGATGCGACTTACTCGAAGATCCAAATATTTATTAACTATTCAACTTTACAACAAAAGTTGTTAAAATTTATCAGTTAGGAAATGTAATCAATACTAAGTAAAAAGTCGTTAAGCAAATCCCTTATTCGATAATATACACTAATATTAATTTTTAGGTGTATGGTTGCATTGCAACCTATCTGTATGGTGAATATTGTATATACAAAATTATATTTTAGACGAAAGGGTAAAACTGGAAAGCGCATAAATAAATTTGCTGGTTAATATTGTGTGAGTTAATTTAATTCAGACAATTAAATTAAAATTAAAAAACCTAAAAAATTAAGTGGAAATGTCATTTTAAGATAAAACCTCAACTCATTGTCAGTCTGTCATCTCTTTTCTTGCCGACATATTTATGACTAATTGATTTTTGATAAGTAATTTTAGGAGCTAATGCCAATGTCTCCCGCTCGGCCATTCTAAACGTTGAACAGAAAAGAAAATTAACACGATCTTTTGTTCAACGTATTATCGACGGGTTCAAATGAATGAAATAATAAGTTAAAGTCCTCGTAGTGGACTGTTCAATCAAATACGAGTATCAATTAAAATTGCACATTAATAGATACGGATGTCTTATATAACAGTCGATTTTAAAAAGTTCGACCAAATAAACATAAATCTATAGTACTCGGTTGGTAAAATATCGCCGAGTAAACTTCCTGCTGAATGGAAGTGTCATAAGACCTAAAGACGATTCCTAGTAGAACGAGAAAACTTTACTAGGGAGATCACCGTTCTGTATATCAGCGTATTTACCAGCTGCCACTGCCACCACATCCGCCGATTTGTTCCTACTACTAGGGGTACCTTACCTTATCCAAATGCATAGCACCATACATAGGTTTGAATATTATGAGGTTCCTGGTAGAAAGTTGTCACCATCACATACTACAACTGCAAATTCTCTGCAATGTTTAACCTTGCCCTCTGACTGGATTTCAATACTTTCCGACACCCTACCTTGTGAATTTTTGTCACTACAAGATTAAATATAATTTTGGTTCACCTGTTCAAAACAGTTTACCCTGAGACGTTAGACCAAATTCAGTTTTGAGAGAAAGGTACAGAAGAGAAATAATATGATCATTATTCCTTGTTTCGAGTGTTTACACCTTAATACTTGTAATGTATTGTAATGATTGATTACAGTACGAATGAATTGAAATAGCAGTTATTCTTTTATGTATTTTAAAACTTCTTTTTTTAATCTTCTTCGTCCGTGCGGCTAGAAATTATGGAACACCCGACACCAAAGAAATGTCTGGAGAAAAAAGCAGTAAAAGCTATCAAGGATCAATTTGATTCCAGTGGCGTCGTAACGAATTTTGGGCCCCGGGACATAATACTTATTCGGGCCGCCTCATGTACTCGTATAAGCTTGGCGGGGGGTAGAGCTCGTCCATGTCGCCGGGAGGTATGGGCCGGTCGGTCGCGCGCTAAAGCTTAATCCCCGCGGAGCGACCGCCGGGGGCGAAATTTTTTTAGAGTTATTTTAACGTTATGTTGCATGTAAAACTTCTTTTTAGAGAAGGTTTAGTCGCCACTGCACTGCCTTCACACTATTTTCCTTCCAATATTTTGGAGAGCTGCGGCCCTGGGCCCATTAAAAAATTCCCGAAAAGGCCACTTACCTTGCAATTTAGGGCCCTTTTAAAATCCATTTTTATCTAGTGTAAGTTTGGAACTGGTGGGCCCAGGGACGCGTGTCCCCCCGCGTACCCCCGTTACGACGCCACTGTTTGATTCTGATCACTCAAGTATGTTAATTATAATGCTATTTATATCTTTACAGTTTTAATTGCCTTCTGGGTGACGAATAGCTAAATTATCCGTGCATGCAAATAGAATCAGAATCCAACTTTCACTTCCATTTGATTATTTTCATCTGGTGGAGGTCTGTGCATGAATTGTACTGATTCACGCCGTTTCGGTTTTTCCTAAAGTTACATGATAAGACTTCGATGCTAAACAGTTGTGCGAGCGTGCCTCTTTAATTTATATAACTCCCAAACCCAACTGGCAGTATTCAGAAATACGTTCTCATTAATCCTCGTTGATTGTATCACATTCTAGACACAATTTTCTAATTTTCATTTCTAAGTTATTGTTAAGACAATCTATTTGGACAATTTAAAACATTTTTATGGACACTGGCGATTTTCATTATTATTTCCAATTTATTACACACTCGGAATAATTGGTTCAAAGTATGCAGAAGTTTACCTGTAGTCGGCAAATCGGCTTTCTTCAGATGTCGTCAAGCTAACAGGGCATAGTATCTGCCCTTCTTTTAACCGTGACTATTATGTTTACAAATTCTACCGTCGAGAAGCTAGTTTGACCAATTTGGACAAAATTTGAATATCTATTCTAGAGATGTACCGAAATCGAGTTTCGGCCAAAAACAGAAAAACCAAAATTTCGGTACCGGTCTATGGCCGAAACCGAAATTTCGACCAAAATTTTTTGCTCTACGCAAGTTGGGTATCTATGGAAAGCTTACGTACATATGCATGCGTTGGGCGTACTTTAATAACAATTTCTGGTCAAAGGAAACAGGAACTTTATGCATAGCTCTTTCAGTTCTGCATATTAGCTGTGTAGCATAGCTGAATTGATTTCCAAAGGGTGCACAATTGGTTGACCGTACTGGTCACTACTACTCCGTCTATTGGGTAGAAACAGACGCAGGACATCTAATGACGAACCTGCTTGTTAGAGTCTTCGGGTCCTCGCGGACCAACGCGGCCAGAGTTCTCGTAGTGTGGCACTCACAGAGCCTTTAGCCGATCCACCCAATCAGGTGCCAGTCTTAGGGACCAGACAAAACTAGTGTCTCGAGAACTATGGCTAACCCTATAAAGGGAAGACAAATTGTTCATCCTCGGCTTTTCTGACTGGGATAAAACCTTTTCAGAATTTGAACTAACTGAAAACGAAAAACTGGCAAGAGGCATAATTGTCAAAAGCTATTGCCACGTGGAGGAAACCGGAAATCGGTCAGTGCCTCTTTTCAATCAAAGTTTTCAACAATTAAATTACTTGTTACGAAATAACATGGCGAGAAAAGCTTTTCTGTTCTACTAGGTGGTCCGAAATCCACTTGTATCTCTCCCGCAGAGGTGTAAACACTTTTTTGTCCTGAGCTTTTCTCCAGAACTACTTGGCCAATCTGGCTGGAATTCTCAAGGGAGGTGCCCCTGGCGTGTGGTTCAATACGAATACATTTGGGACCTCTACCGTTAAGGGGTATCCCCTTAAATTCAAGTTTTGGGGTATCAGTACTTGGTATGAGAAATATTCCTGTAGCGTGGCTTGAACAAACTCAGCCATTGCCGTGGAAATTTTTCACACAGAAGGATGATACAACTAGAAATCTGGAATATTAGTTACTTAGTGTAAATTAAAAATAATGAAATAGTTCGCGTGAAGTTATACCTTGTATAGTTGGAAATACATATGTCACAAGTTATGCTGTGTAAGGCTAAAAATACGAATGTTACAAGTTGAAGATTCATGATTTGTCCAATATTTATTAATTTTGTATGTATTATTAAAATATTTTTTTCATTTTTCTAACAATTCCATCAAACATCTTGTCAATTCAATTGTCGAAAACGGTGTTTGGAAAAATAGAGACGAGTATGTGGAGTATCTATTTCAGAAAATGGGATGATAGAGCCTCGCTTCGCTCGTTTTTCTAGATACGGGATGACATATTTCCAAGTCATATTATTCTGATGCATCAAGCTTTAGATTAATAGCACTTGATATCAGAGCTTTGGGTTGGGTACATCCTATAGTGGCCCTTTGTTTCGTATTCCCCTCTCAATTAGCGTTCGATATAGATACCCCACTCGACCAGTTAAAAAATTACAACTAAAATTTCTGTCAAAAATTTTGGCCAATGGCCGATACCGGAATTTCGGTTTCGGTACCTATTTCGGTCAAAAATTTTGGTACATCACTTTCTATTCTATGTACTACGTACTGGGAACAGTGAAATACGGAAAAGGGCAGACTATCTACGCACTAAAATTTTGGACAAATTAAGGATGGAATGAATTCGTCATTTTGTTGAACCCTCAAAACTGAAATTGAATATCGAAACAGATAAAGAGTATGTATTGTTCCCAATAATAAAATCTAAATAGAATAGCCGTTTGTTTGACCCTCCGGATGAAATAGCAGAAAGTTTCTGCCTTCTGTGTAGAACCTTCGAATAGACGGGACCAATATTCGAAGGTGTAAAATGTTTTATTGACTGAAATGTTAAATTAGGAGCTCCTTAATAAGATCTTAGGTCGAACTTTACAAATCTAAACAGATTTGCAATAACAAAACGTTATCTCTTTCCTTGGACAGCACGGATCCGGATCCATGGATCCATGTCCCCGTAATTTGTTATGATAATTCCCTAGGATTGATTAATTCGGCTGCTTTGAATGTAATCGGAAATTTCTATGATTTATTATCTTCGTCTTAATCACACACATCTTAATGCATCCAAGAACAATGGGCGGGCATGTCTGTTCAGGTTAAAACGGAACAGGAAATGATAAAAACGAAAATTATGTCATTACGATAATATTAAATAGAACGCGGGTCCGAATAGAAGGCGTAGAACCAAATTGAGCAGGAGTCAAAAAGTGAAGCGCTAGGTATGCAGGATTCACGCGATTCCAGTGAGCGCTCTGGAGTTAATTTTCTTGGATTTAGCAAATGTCATTCTCAAAAATTTCCGCAAAACGGAGAGCTTTCACAATTTTATTAAAGTTGGTAGCTTTAAAATATTATAGAAGAGACCTCCGGCGTGGCAGCAGTCATGCTGATCGACTATCGGATGAAGAGGAAACACTTCAGTCCAGCGGAAATGACGTGGATGAAAATGCTCTTCCTGATTATGAAAGTGACAGTGATCATTAAAATTCAATTTCAATTCTGACTAAAGTCACACTTGTTGCTTTGTTCTTTCCTGTTTGTTTTACGTAATAAATCAGATTATCTGATTTTAGGAACAAAATTTAATAGAACGTGGGTCTCGATGTACCGTTAGAACGCGGGGGCTCTATTAGCTCATTTACGGTATGAAATGAAAATGTATCAAGCAAAGAGATCGTCAGCTAAATAATTTATTATTTATCTTACAAAGTTCGTTGCCATAGGTTCGGCGCTAGCGATGATTATTGCATAAGACTCTAATAAGTATAATACTGTACAACTGCGTAATTTTATTGTGAAGCATTGTGTTAGTACTGGGTTCCGTTTTACGAAGGCACGATTGCTAAAATTGTGGAGCATTTTGACCTGCTTAAATGTTAATTAAACCGGAAAAGTAGCAATTAAATTCTTTAATCACCATACTGTGAGTTAATTGAATTCAGGTAATTAGTTTAAGGTTCAAAAATATCAAAAATTCGAGAAATAAACCGACCAAGCGCCATGTAAGAATGCGGATCACACTGAGAGGAGAGAGAGAAGAGAGTGATTAGAGAAAGAATAGAGAGAGGCGAACGAAGTTAGAAAGAAATAATATAGAGAAATGCAGAATAAGGAAGACACTATGCGAATTTGAGTGTCAATTCATTATTGACAGGTATCAGATTGTTCTCTGGGTGACGAATGGTTAAATTACCCGTGGGGATTAGAATGCAAACATATTTACACAATCCCACTTGTACTTACATCTGATGATTTTCATGTGGTGAAGGTATGCACCAGAATACAGTCTGTTCATGAAGTCACGCCGTTTTGCTTTTTCCATGAAACACGTCATATCGTCCAATTATATCCCAGCTGTACGGACCATGATGTGTTATTAGACCCTCTTCCGGAATACGTGCTCAATTCTTATTGATTGTATTACATTCCACAGACACGATTTTCTAATTACTATTTTTCAGTCTTGTGCGGGTCAATATTGTGTGGAAAATAAATTTTGCTAATATTTTCAAAAACACTGGCGATTTTCATTAATTCTATTTACTTATTCAATTTACAGAAAATGCATAGTTGATAATTATTTCAGCAGTTTGAGCAAACTCTGCTTTGTCTAGTTCATCATGTCGGTGGGACGTGCGGAGCTCGTTTTTCGCTCCATCATTTTTGGAGTTTTACTCCTTTTAATTGTTACACATACACCTCAATTTCACAAACATTTTAGTGTTCGACACGGTGCATCGATTGACATAATTTGTGATTCAGTTAAATGTGAAACAAGTTCGCATTTTCAATTTTTAAGTTTTGTCTCTTTACAAAATATTAGAGTGAATAGAGTGACTTTGGCCTTGACGCTGAGGCGTGACGTCAGTTTGTCCAGTTTGTCATATATGAACAAGTCGTGGAACTCCACATATCGTCCCCGAATACAGTGCTTTAGTACTAACTCTATATTAGTGTACACATATATAGACTGTACCATCATCAGCAGACAAACTCAAATATCGAAACGACCCAAGGAGGGTTCAGCTTACTATCTTAAACGAAAAACGATAAAAAGGCTAATAAATCTACTCCTGTGCGGTATATGCATAAACCCGGGGCCAACCTGCAGTACCTGTCTCAAGCCACAGAAGAAAAACCAACTAATCATACAATGCAC
>JAQGCA010004011.1:0-10922 GCA_034698945.1 Protaphorura quadriocellata
GCCAGAACCCACCGCCAGCGATTGTTTTATTTTTATAAACAATAATGTCCTCTCCATATTGCCTTGTTTCCTCCAAGTTTAGAACAGTATCACTGATATATATTTATTTTATTATTCATTTTATAATCAAATGTCAAAATTTCATGGGAAATCATGATCCAAATAAAAATATAGCCTATTTTTCTGTTTTTGTGACGTCCTGCTGATAAAAAATATTTCTGCCTTCATTATTACGTGACATGTGTATATTTATTGCCATGTAATTTGGAATTGTCTTTTTACTTTAGCACGTATTTAAAGATTTCGTTTCGTATTCGCAAAATTTTGCAATGAGTTGAATTTGGAGCTGAATCGTCATCGTGGCAGCTTAAGTTCACTGACTTTCAAGAACAATTGGGATTCAAGTCCGAGATAATGAGCAAATTAGGCGTCTCCTAAACCAGACGACAATTACGACGATCATAGCTCACTACTCGACAATAATTAATATGAATACAGATTTATTCGTACGGTGTAGAAATTATTCCATGAAATCTGTAATTCCATGCTCCATTTTCACCTCATTTCCAAAGATAAACCTTTCATATCGAAACGAATATCACATTATCTGGAGCTTTTTCCACATTGAAAGAGGATCTTAAGG
This sequence comes from Protaphorura quadriocellata, assembly GCA_034698945.1. NCBI lineage: Eukaryota > Metazoa > Arthropoda > Collembola > Poduromorpha > Onychiuridae > Protaphorura > Protaphorura quadriocellata. Next base: position 644 of record JAQGCA010004011.1, read on the forward strand.
GTGCGCCCCTCGGACCTTAAGTTCACCACTGACCGTACAAACGAATATTTCGTTTTAAAATTTGAGAAATTACTTTTTCGAAGGAAATGATACGCTATGAACCCCGGCTTCCTTTCACGAAGCTTCAGTGAAAATTTTAGAAGAATCCATTTGAGGATGTCGAAAATAAATCGACCCGTGTCGAAAAGTCGCATTAGAGTCCCCTTGTTATAGGCATGGGCAGTAAATCTTGATTTATCGACACGGGTTATCTTCGACATCCTCAAACGGTTTGAAGAATTATTTGAAAAGTATGTTTGAAAAAGGGTTTCATTTTAGCGCAGAACAAATTATATGAAACTGACGACGAATTATATGAAATTCACGACAGAAAACATGAACGCACGACAAATAAAGTATTTGCACGACAAATAATATTTTTGCACGACAAATAATATTTTTGCACGACAAATAATATTTCTGCACGACAAATAATACTTTTGCACGACAAATAATATATTTGCGCTAGTGAATGTAATACCGAAATTTCGGTATACCGAAATACCGAAATATCGCTGTATCATTTAATACCGATATATTTTGCAGGTAATATCGGTATTTCGGTATTCATTTTTTCTACTATACTCGTAGTACTGACATCTACGTATGATCTTGTGAGGGAAGAATGGGCACGATAATTTAAAATTTGCATACGACACTTCTCACTCAAAAGTTGCGAACGTCTAGTCGTTGTTGTGGTCCTCCTCTCGTCCTGTGCTGTCCCAAAACTATTCTTCAGTTTTAGTTTAGTTGAAAATGGGAGAATCTTAAATTTCATCAATAATACCACCGGTGACAGATTCCACTGATACTGTAGAAAAAGAGGGGAAGAAAGTATGGGATTTTTTTAAGAGCGTTGATAATTGAGAATCAGCTAAATGCATTAAATACAACCAACTACTCAAAACCAAATATGCCAGTACCACTGGACAACATGTTCATCTTAAATCAAGGCACCAAATATCAGTGCGCAAAAGGGCCGAATTAATGCCAACAGCCAATAGTGAAGGTATTTGAGTAAATTATTATATCAAACTAGAAAACCCGATAGCTCGCAAGCGAGCTACTGAGATATTATTATACATATAAATTCAGAATCATAATTATAAAATGAGAATATTTATGTGGTTGAAGATGATTCTAGATCCTACGTTTTATTTATCTGTGGTCCCACTTCCACCCGGCATATGTTAGCATATATACCGCCACAAATTGGAAGAAGCATGAAGAAAGCGTATATAGAAAATCGTAGTTTTTGTTTATTTGTGGTCCCACCTCCACCCGGCTTATATTAGCATATGTACCGCCACAAATTAAGCATGAAGATAAAGTATTTATGAAGTTGTAATTTATTCACCATGGGTTATACATAATTAGACATCTGAATCATTTCACAAAATCCATAGAACTTGTCTACCAGAATCACATTTTCTGTGAATTACTAGTTTCAAACTTCTGAACCTGGTCACTCTGCCATATTCAAAATGTTATCATAGCCCCAAAACCTCCATTGTGGCAGGTGCATTCGGATTAAGATGGAGATTATTAACAACTAAATTATCTATCGTCTGAGACCATACCACGACCGGCCTGTAGCTAGGTTGACAACACGATTAAAGCATACAACTCATCAATAATTAACATTTGATTGTACAGGGTGTTCCCGCAAATATGCACAATTGTTTGGATTTTTGGTGAGGGTTATGTTACGGTCAGGCTAACATGAATCAACATTTACTTATTTAGCTTAGAATGAGCATAAACAATTTTTTGTAACTGTAGACGATTTCCGTAAAATTCATCCACCTTTGTAATTAAATAACCTTCGTTTTCGTACTACGTTGGTTACAACCTTCGTTGTAACGTTGTGGCTACGTTGGCTACATTGGTTGGTACGTTGGTTATTTTCAATAAATATTAGCTTGACTGTAACATAAACGTTTCTTACACGCCAAATAGTTAACAAACAATTGTCCATCTTTTTTGGAAACGCCCTGTACATTCAAATTTATGCTCACATTAATAATTGATGAGTAATCTGCTTTAATTGGGAATGCCGTGTACGGCGCATAGTCCATCAAATCTGCAATTCCAAGCTCCACGTCTACATTCTCTTCGTCTGTCTCATTATCTTGAGTTTGTCCCTCGTTTTTACAGGATTTTCGCACTCACAGGACTCCTTATAATTTCTATTAAAGTTCAATACAATTTTTAAAAGAAAATTTATTATTCATGCACCCAACCGGAGTCGGACGTTAAATTTGAAAGGAACTCACTGCCACTTCTCCTATAGAGAAATGAAGTCATACGTTTTAGCATTTACCAACAGGAGAGTTCGGTCGTATTATTCTTACAGATTTGTATTCGTTGCCAGTTTTTACCTGATCACGAGTCAAATTTTGAATGAGACTAACACCGCAGAAGCTATTAATTTCGTGAAATCAACTAACGATAAGTTGAGTTGGACTAATGACAGGTTTAGTGTCGTAATTAGTCCCAGCAGTGAAATTGCCAGCAAAAACACCTGCAGTGTTGAAGACTCTAATCGGGATGAAGTAAGTCAGTATGAGAATGTTCTAATGCAACCAGCGACCTCTTCAAGCAAACCAAATGAAAGACCTGAGATATTTAAGGCTAGTTCTATCTTCTATCCCTTCAAGTTACACATATCATTAACTAATAAATCCCTGACAAGTTGATAATTCAAGATGTTTCCATTTCCGATCTTGTCCATCATATGTACACTCGGGTCTATTTTCTCAGTCATCGTAATATTCAAGGTCCGTGACTGCTGAGGGGAACGTCAGGGCGAATATTTTCAGAAAAATTTGAAATACGGACCGTTGAGTACCTTATGCGATGAGAAATTTTGAATGGTGTGCCACTCTACACGCATTGCAGGGTTAGGTAAACATTTTACCTTTATTTGAATTTTGGTGGTGTGTTTGTATGCATGTCTGAATGGCACGACTGTCCTCGGCCTCTCGTCTCATTTTTCCTCTTGTCGCTCACTGGCGTTCTCTTCCTCTGCCTTGAAGAAGCGTAACGGTGTCGGTGGACGTACTGGCCCTACACATAAACACACGTCCAAAATTCAAATAGACTCCGACTTTTTCTACTGCGCATCCAGCATTCGTGGCGCGAAAAAGTGAGGTCCTGGCTTCGATTCCTACTCGGGGCATCATATTTTTATTTATTTATTTTTGCAAAATAAATCAGCCACAACATATCATAGCTTCACTTCATCTTCAGTTTTCATAAATATCTCTTGTAACGCTGCAAATTAACTGAAAAACTTTTCACAAATTTTTTAACCCATAAAATCCTATTACCAAAAAACTGCTTCAAAAAAGTGTGACTCAGAGTGTTTTCGAATTCAAAAATTTTCGCGGCTGATTCAAGGATAAATACATCCTTGAAAGTCGGAGTCTATAAAGGTCAACTTGGTGACCTAAATCTGAAATGTATTTGGAGGGACACACCATTTAAGATTTCTCATAGCGGAAGGTACTCGGTGGTACGTATTTCGAATTTTTCTGAAAATATCCGCCGTGACGTTCCCCTATACATATAGTGAGTTATGGAGTCCTTTCCCATCTATGTTATTTCGGTCAAAAACTGTTGTAGTTGCAACAGTATTTCCACGGTTGTCGAAGTTAATTCTTGAATGAATTTGTTATCTATTCCTTTGACAATAGAAATCATCTCAAGAGGTGTACCAGACACCATCTAAGGAAAAACCGACAGGGAGTCTTGAATGGATCATTAACAAAATACGTGAGTCTTTGGCTGAAGACATGAAAAGTTATCAGTTTGAGGGTGACAGGTAAATTGGATTCTCCACAAATATTACAAATTACCAATCAAACATTAAACCGTTACATCAATTCCTCGCTCTGAGACCGGCGCCTAGGCCTGCAAAATTCCTGAATGCGGAAACTGGTTTTAGCTTGTAAATCAAAATGTAAACACTGCGTATGTTTTCTGCCGAATGGATTACCCGCTTAAGATATTAATCGGTATTATTTCCACTTTGCTTCCTTAATTTATTAACGATTATCTCTCTTAATAGGTTTTAATGATCTGCGTGTAGATTTGCTCATCAGATTTTATTTTTTGTCGCAAGGAGGTTGGAGGACTTGGTCCCGGAGCACGGAGGGAGACCAATCCGGAATCTAATTGTCAGTGCCTGGAGATCTGGCTCAACTTTTATTGGAGACGTTATCGCCGCAAATCCCGGAACTTATTATACCTTCGAACCACTTTATCAATTTGGAGTTGTCAAGGTATAATTAATTATTCCTTTACTATTGTGCCAAGGAAGAGGGTAATACTTTTCAAAATGATCTAGAATTACCGTTACAACGAGTGAGATGATGCTCAGAATGCAAAAATATGCCAGATATTTATAACACCTACTGGGTTAATTCCATTTAACAGCGTATTCGGGAATGACCTATAGGTAGTTTTTGGATTCTCACCAAATTCGATGCGAATCATTAAAAGAAAAATGGAATAATGTGTACGGATTAGGAGCGCTATAGCGTATTGGTAACGAGTATCACAATTTGGTCGACAGATAAAAATATCTCTACGAAAGGCATTTCAGTCCGGATTTCAGTTAACTACGACTGAAATATCGACTATCTTTAGGTTGTTCCATAAGCTGGTCAGTGGCGAAAATATATGTTACCGAAATTCATAATATTTTACCTTAACCAGGATTCCACAAGGTAACAATTATAATTAGAACGGATGATGTATTTATGTATGTATGTATGTATGTATGTATGTTAAGGAGGAGATCTAGGGGAACAATAAGGTACTGCCAAGCCATCTAGATCATGCCGACTAAGCCACCAATAGGCCCATTGCGGTCGGCTCCACTTATAAACGAATGTGTCATTTCTGCCTCCGTGCAGTGAAGTGCCCCTCTGAGCACCTCCCTTAAGCCATGAGATTTTAGGTCGTACTGTAGTCAAACGTTCACTTGTCTGCCAGACGATAAATAAAGAGAAAAACCAAAGAGGCGAGTCCAACAAGATGTGCCTGGACTAGACCGGACCATGCACAATGGTCCAGTCTAGGATAGGATGATACTCATTTTATTAAAATCAATTGTTTACATTTATTAACCCAACTTAATACATTGTGGTAATTATGCGCAGGTGGGCAGTTACAACTTGTTAACGACAATGTAACAACTACAATTAGTAGGGGTGATGCTCACAATCTAAATTTATTAAAATAAAGGTCCTTACATTTACTAACACAATGTAATATATTCTGGTACGTACTATGTGGGTTGTTAAACCTTAATAACATGGTGACAACCACAATTAGCCGGGGTGATACTCATTATCATCGGATTGCATTTGCTTGGTATCATCCTGGCTAATTACAATAGGTCCCTTGTTGCTAACTTTTCTTGGTTAAGTGACCTATGTGTGCTGTGCATATGCATAGCATAGTACGAACGTCCAAATTATGTGAACAAAAAAAATGAAGTGCTTGGTACCATCCTAGCTAAATACGCGAGCTCCCTTGCGGTAACCTTTCTTGGTCAAGTGACCTACTATCCGTTCGTTTGAAGTGTGGTCTTCGAAACCTGACTTGGGCCTCACTCATAATGTATTTAGCACGCGATTTTTTAGCGGAAACGTCCATCGCGGACCAACCCAGAACGAACTCACATTACGCATATTGTTAATATGCGTAATATAGGTCGAATGTCAAAATTGCGTGAACCAAAAGTTTTTTAATTGCTTGGTGTCACCCCAGCTAATTGCGGGAGCTCCGTCATCAAGTAAGGTTGTTGGTAATTGTACATTACAGAATGGAAAAGAACATAGACCACGACCTTAGATACCGGGCAGAAGAACTCTGCGTCAATGGCAATAATTGTAAATCAACATTGCCTAGACATTCGTATTACTCTTGATGGGAACTTCATGACACCTCTAAACAGTCGAATATCTGTGTAGCTAATTCTCTTTGAACGTTTCCCATTTTCGTATATTCGTATCATGCATATCTTGAGCAAAATGTGACTTAATAAGCCATGCATATTACATAGGTACGTTCTGGACTTCGAGCAAAACGAGGTCTGCGTATCATTAATGACTTGTTCAACTGTAATTACGGTAGTTTAGGTGAGTGCATCTTTCTTTATTACAGAACATTGTACATAGATTTATCGTGAACTTTATGCGATAGCCGTGGGCGAGAAAGTTACATGGAGGTAAATCGGCAAAAAATAATTTACGCGACTATCTCCCGCAATGCTGTTGCAGGTATACATTAATTAAAATTTGATGTTAAATCATCATTTTGCGTAATGAGGGAAAGGAAGACGGCGAACGAAGCAAAACAGTGTGCAGTTACCACTCGGCGGCCATCGGTCGACCAATGGGGTAAAATAACGGGGATATATTCCGGACTAGTGTTGTAAAATACCTGGGTATTTACCTGCACCCAAAGCACCGGGTATATTCCCGGGTGCTTTCCGTGAATCCTTCATTTTAAGATCAATTACTCCTTAGGACGCATTACTTAATGTGTGTGGGAAACAACAATTGAATCAATTTGCGTTGTTTGAAGTCTAGATATTATGAAGCAAGTGACTATATAAAGAGCGGTTGGTAAAACAAAACTACCAGAAATATATCTATAAGAATCAGAATCGCAATCGGCCGGGTTTGCACTTACTGAGTTATTCAATGTCATCTAATTTATCGTAATCAAAATCCCTCGGGTCCCGAGTCAGTTCCCCAACTCTCGGAATAATCCTCAGTTGATCGACTTTCTACAATGTCTCTAAACTCATAATTGTAACTTGCAACTCAGTTTAGAAGTTGAGGCAGATAGGACAGTAATTCCTTCCTTAACTTGCCAAAGTTCGCGCATGTGAATTTGTTAAAAACTTTACAAAAATCGTAAATCTCGTAAAATGAAATTAATCAAAGAAATTGTCAAAATTCCTTGACAACCTTCCTTCCTAGGCTAGTTCATAGTCGTTGTTGACAAGAATGTTATTTTGATGGGCACCTCGATCTCTTCCTTGTAAAATGGGCACTTCGATCTCTCCTGGGTGGTAGAAAGTGATATTTTTAAACTTTTTTTAAATCTGCAAATATGGTTACCTGTATTGTGAGAGGAAGTCCAATGTGATTCCTTCACTAAATCTTCCAGAGAAGAGCTTTAGTAAGTTTCTGGAGTGAGAATTATTCTTTCAATCTTGACAGCTGAACTGAAATTCTGTGTTTAAAGAAACGTCTTAGATCTTTCAAAGCCTGGCCAATCTTTCAGAACCACTCAGAAAGCTGACTTGTTAAAAGGCCAGGTCTAGAATAATTAGACAAATAAAAAGGAAAACAAAGAAACGATTAAATACAAACGAGAAAAAATGGAGAATAAAATACGTTCTCGCAAATGCAAACTGGAAGAGGAAGAAATGTAAGTACCTGTCTACCATTGCTAATTCGAAGACCAAACACTTGTCATTAATCGATGACGCTAGTGAGAAATTTCAACGGCTAGTATGACCGATTCTAACACCAGTTCAGCAAGATGTACTGCTCCATGGGAAAGAAAGAACTCATTGGACAGCCGCAGAAATTGGACTCAAGGCGATAACGCGGAAGTCTTACGATTACGTACGCAAAATTTGGAAAATACAACTACCTTCGGTTTCAACATTAAAAGGTAACAAGCCAAGTTCTGTTAAATTCTTGTAATTTAATTATATTGATTGTCTATTACACATGGTGCGCCAAAACCAAATTTAACCCCGGTTCAATAAGAATGTCTTTGAAGTTTTTGGATGAAAGATTTAGAGACGCAAGATTAATCGAACGTCAGTGTACTTTAGCCTACGACGAGATGAGTGTGGACAATTCAGTCGCTTACTACTCTAAGTTGGACAAAATCATAGACCGCATTCAAAGATAAACCAACTACAATCCACGGAATTTTTTCGAAGTGGAAGCAACCACCACACTTTGAGTTCGACTTTAAGCAAATTTTAGATTCAATAATGAGCGCTATTATTGTCGCGCCTGAGAGGGGATTGGATGTAAAAGATAGGACTTGAATTGAATTGTATTGTTTGTCAGAATTTTCTCCTAGTATTTTAGCAATATCATCATATTGTTGTACTGCTTCAACTACAGTGAGTGACTTGAGTACGGATAACCAAGAATTAATTCGGGAGCTGTGAGTAAGTTTTCAGAAGCCGTGGTTCCTGAATCCTGTGACACAAGGACGCGTTTTGCTTTTTGCTGATATTCCACACGGTATAAAGAGATTTCGAGACAATCTGCTGGATTCCGGGTTTATTTTGGCAGACAAAACAATTCCTTCAAAGGCAGATTTTCAAGAACTGTTAGATATGGACTGAATTTAAAGTATGTGATAAACTGACACAGAAACACCTAGAAGTTGTCGGAGCAGAACGAATGAAAGTTCGACCCGCGTTTGAAATGCTCTCCGCGTCTGTTGCATCGGCCTTTGAGAAATATTTTCCTAAGAGTTCCCGAAAACAGAAATTAGCAAAATTTATTCGCATTAACAACGAAGGATTTGATGTCCTAAATGGAAGACTCCAGATTGATCCCAACAATGAGTTAAAATCAGCATTCGTATCTTTCTTGAAGAAGCAGGAAGAATCTCTAGACAAACTCGACTATAAAGTTCAAAATATGAGAGTTGGAAAAGCCAGGTCTTTATACCAATTCCAGAAGGGAATTTGAATATCTCTAGCTTCCTTTCGTGGAATTTTTGCGGAAATGCCATCAACTTTTGGAATTTCATATGTACTTCCTAACAGATTCAATAAGCATCATTTAGACAATATATTCTGCATTATACGTGGTTTAGGTCAATTTTATACACGTCCAGCTCCTATCGAATATCAACCATTTGAAATCATTCGTGTTATCTGCGAATCTGAAAACTTCAAAATCCGGTGACAATTCGTCAGAAGAAATTGAGGATTCAAGCATTATGTCTACGCTGTTAGAGCTGAATAAAAACTGCAGTGACGAAGCAAGCTCTGAAGAAATATTGTCTGGTTATTGGAATGAAAGTTTGGAGCTCCATCGCGTCGACAAATTGCCCTTAACAGCTGAAAATTGGAGTCAACAAGTCGAGAAAATGACCCAGCAGTGCGAATTTGGTGGTGAACAATACTTGGCCGGGTTCATAGCGTTCAAGCTAGCTAAGAGATTTTCACATCTGAAATCCTACGTCTCAAATTCATGTCCAATGCAATCAAGCTTGGTCAGTCAGTGTAGCAGGGGTGGATTGACTACTCCATTTATAGAATTTTTATCAATGTTCCGCAATTTTAATTAATTATTTTCAGAATTTCACAAGCATGGGAGAAATAAGTGGGAAATCAACTCTGGATACGGCGTAATGGAGCATCTTGCTACCATAATTCATAGACATTTTCCCCATGTGGATTTAAATGTCCGAGTCCGAACATTTATTGCGAAAGGCGGAACGACTGAGCTATACAATTGTCCTTGGTGTGTGTCTGTGTGTGTGTCTGTCTGTCTGTCTGCCTGTCGCCACTCTAGCGGTCACATTTCTCATCGGATTCTGTTCAAACTTGGCATGCGTGACCCTTGGGCTATGGCCCAAGGGTCACGCTCCGGCTAAGTTCGTTAGTCAACCTGATCGGACCACTACTAGGGGTACTTGTCTATATAAACCCGGTCGACAGACACCATTTTATAAGTCAAATGTAACGAAGCTCTCCTGTTTCTGCTGCAGCGATGTTTTTGCACTGCGCTTCCTGTTACCCTCTCTGGCGAAGGTAATTTTTTACCGTGCTGAATCTATAGATGCAGAACACAGCACTTAAAAATGATTTATTTTGAAGCGGCAATTAAGTGTTTCCTAAATGCGACAAAAAGTTAGTAAGTAAAGTAAATAAGTACTTTATTCAAATCAACTTAATTGAGATCGCCAGCTGCAATTTGTGAACGAAATTATTTAAACGACAGAGCGCAGATTGTATTTCTTTTCTCGCAAACTTGTTTATTTTTCAATTTCACTTCATACAATCAAAACCCTGGCAACGACATATAAGTTACGAAGCTTAATTGCGCTTCCAACGGCGTTCGTTTCATTAATTGAGCGGGTCCGACGAAGAACGAGACACCTCAAATCCCTAATTCACTTTTTGTTATTTTTGAAAATTCAACAAATTATGACGGGCCGTCCACAGAAAAAT
>JAQGCA010004012.1:0-10919 GCA_034698945.1 Protaphorura quadriocellata
CCATTGAGTTGAGTGCGACGCATATGCATTCTTCATATGCGTCGCCGTCAACCCTATGGTGTCCCGCTGGCGGGTGTTGCGTTACTTTTAAGCCACAATGTATAATTACAGTTCAAACGCGCACTGATCCATCTTCCTCACTCAACTCTTTGTTTTCTACAAAATTAGACTCTTTTGTTTAATTTATTACCCACCGCATCTTCACATCGCCTAACCAGTAGGGTTAGTCGTCCATAAAACCCCATTATTCCGCTTTGTAACTTAAATATTAATTTCAATTAGCTAATTGTCATGCCAAGTAAGTTTTTCAAAAAAATTATGTATTTTATTCGTAATCTCAATCATCGAATTAGTAGGATTAGATTATTATAGAACCTCATTATTCAACTTTGTAACTAAATTATTAATTGTAATTAGCTTATTAGCATGGCAATTTCATGAGATATTGGATATAATTAAAGTGATACAAGTTAACCGCTCTTTAATAAGACGAGAAAAAATACGTTTAGAATTGTGCGGATGAATGAGCGGTGTAACGAAAAGTGGGGAGTGAGTAGAAGTGTATGCCGAAGGACGAGGCATGTGGTGTATAATTGTGACCATGCGTAATGCATGGTAAACACACATGCTCTACGATGACTTCCTTGGCGTTTCTAAGACTGTGACCGACAGTATTGTCAGGTGTAAGTCGCGTATGAACGAATGTTGTGCATATTTATACGCATTCGTCTCAGAGTATATTTCTGTTAATTTAGAATCGACTTACAAATGCCTGGTTTCTCACAAACATAAGAGCCTGCCTGTTTTTCGAGATGAGCATCATACTTTTCATAAGGGACAACTTCATATTTGGAGTTGTGTGTAATACAAAATCCAATGTTATGAGCGTCAGTTTTAAAGGTCCATCTGCAAAATCAGATAAGAATGGTGACAATTGATAAAACTGTCCGGATAATCCGACAATTGTCAATTGTAAGTAGAGTAAAGTATTCGGCCGAAGCATCGCAGGAAATATCAAACAGTCGTTTGAAACTACTTATCGCCATCCAAGCCCTGGTCTGACCATATTTGTTATAACAAAATGATTAATCTAAATAAAATAATTTAGCAAGTCCATTGCAGCATGACGGTTTTGTTGGCCTATTCTGTCTCGTTGTGCTGGGGTTCGATTCCTCGGACTTGCACTCCCAGTGGTTGCTTTAAAGAGGTTTTTTCCACTGGTTTTCCTACTACTAGATGGTACGTTGTATGGCTCTAGGCCAAATGGGAAGCAACTCAGAAATACGCGATGATGTTTGATTCGGCCTCAGCGGCTGTCAATTAACGGGTGTATTTCTTTTTAAATAAAATAATTTGGTCATAAATGTTGACTCACTCCAAAAGTGTATATTCTGTCGTAATGTCATATTCCAATATGAAATCTTGTCCCGCTGGAATCTCGGCTGTGATAGATTCCGTCCCTCATCTTCTATCTCCGGTTGCGCTGGTGAAACGTATCCCTTGGAATACTAGACAAATCACAAACTAAGATTTAGAAAACTGTTCATTTCATGATACGAACGGACTAAATCCATTAAACCATCAATCGGTCAAAACTTTTTTAACTAAATTGTAATCTGAAAAAATAACCAGGTGTATGGCTTTGCCATTGGTTAAAAGGCCAAGGTTAGTAAAATACAAAGTTATTTGTCGTACAAATTTGCAGATGTTTGTATTTGTTCCACCCAGAATTGTTGGGAGCTGGTCAGGTGGAATTAGTTCCAGTAGAGCTTCATTGCATTTATTTTGATTCGCTCCAGTGAACATTTGAATCCTTTTCAAAATTTTGGCTCCAAGAATTGGTTTTAACATTGAGAATAAGATGGGGAATACTCGAGGTGCTGAATTAAGATAAATCATTATTACAATGCTAATTATAAAATTTCAATGGACGAAATTGGTCGTTTAAGATTTTCACTGATTTGGCACGTAGGTATCATAGAGGCTAACCACCTGAACAGTATTCTAATTGGTTTAACTCGATTCGTCAACTGTAGTGACCTCCAGAGGTGACCAGCAAAGGTGAACCACGGGAATTTGAGAAATTGGCTCAAAACCCAGAGTGCACAACTTTTCTTCACATCAATTTGCCGGATTTGGTTATAGTCCGATTCAGGAAGTTGCTCCCAGTTGAATACGGCCCTTCGAACCAAAAACTGAACAATGATTCAGTAATTCAATCCGTTACCGGGTAATGAAAAACGGGAATAAAAGAGTTGGATTTCATGTTGGTTTGAATTCTGACACTTATTGAAGTTTGCTGACCCATGGAAGCTAAATGGGTCACATATTCTTCGAATATTTAAAACTGGTGCATATGACACGGCTACTGGTGACCATACCATTTTCTTTATTACCTCGAGAATGCGTAACTGGAGTTGTTTTATTTAGTATAGCCCTTCACAAACACTACTGGTCAGGAGGTTATAACCTACCTCCATGTCTAATTAAAAATCCTTGAGAGACCGGCCAAGTCCTCTTATGACCAAAGTATTATTTGATTTACTACGCATGTAGAACAAAGCCTTCACGGTGTCCGGGTAATTTGTTATTAGGGTGCTCGTGCATTCCATGAGGATCTGTACATCTGGAAAATAGTAAATACATATTATATATTACAATAAGAAGTTCTACCTACAAGGACTTTACCAGTTCTGACCCTAATCTTGCCCCAATAAGCTTTGACTAACCAGGGAAACGTCAGGGCGGATATTTCTAGAAAAATTTGAAATACGTACCACTGAGTATTTTATGCGATGAGAAATCTGGAACGGTGTGTCACTCCACCCCCATTTCAGGTTTAGGTCACCAGTTGACCTTTATTTGAATTTTTGGTAGTGTGTTTATGCATGTGTGAATGGCATGACTGTCCTCGGCCTCTCGTCTCACTTTTCCTCGTTGTGGCTCGCTCGCGTTCTCTTCCCCTGCCTTGAAGGAGGGAACGGAGCCAGTGGACGTACCGGCCCTACGCACAAACACGCCTCCAAAATTCAAATTAAGGTCGACTGGTAACCTAAACCTGAAATGTGGGTGAAGTGACATACCATTCAAGATTTCTCTTCGCATAAGGTCCTCAGTGGTACGTATTTTAACTTTTTTCTAAAATTACCCGCTCTGACGTTCCCCTTATAAGTGGTAAAGTCTTTTTCAAAATAGATGATGCCCATGCTTGGTTATAGTATTTTGTCATTACTCGCAACCGAAGTCAGTTGCCGGAGTCCAAATCCTTCAAAGTCAGAAACAATGACACACTGAGAAACTGGTGGCAATTTCGGGTCACGCGCTGCTGTATTTTTATACAATTCTTCCTCCATGACAGCAAATACTTGAGTGATGTAGCGCAACCATTGATCTTTCTCTCCAGCGTCAACCACCGTCCGAACATCCCATTTCCCAAAAGGTATTACGACAACTTAAAAATAATTTCAATGCGAAATACATACGTGTAGAAACATCGTAGCGGAACTTGTGTGAAAAATGTGTATCTCATCAATTTTACAAACCTGGAGAGCCATCTTTGGATTTGCCACAAATTTCATATGGGAAAATTTCAGGATAAGTTGCCGGCGGCTTCCATGTTAAGATTGTGTCAAAACCAACTTCTTTTCTCCATACAATATTCTTTAATATTAAAATTACTTGAATTAGATGATAGGAAAATATCCATAAAGTGCAATTACGACTAATCCCACCTTTTTTAGCAACTCAAGAGCCTTTGGAACGTTCATGTCAGTTTCTGTGAAAATTGTCAAATGAAGCCTTTGTTTGTGCTACAACGGAATTTATTTTATCTGATTCGGTCGATTAAGACAGATTCTGATCAGTGGATCGGATTACCCAATCCAACTCATCATATATTGGATTTGGGTCTGGTTTCTGGCAGAATTCACATTTATATCTCTGGAGCGTTTGACATATACGGGCAGCTAAATGCTCAAAAAATGACGTTCAACCCACATACCTCTTAGCCAAACGATTAGGGACATATCGCCATGCTGCCTTTCCGACAGTTGGAGGTCAGCTCCTTTAATGGCTTCCCGGAACTACGGAAAAATGTTTCGAGAAAATTAGCTCCATTCAGAAAGACGAAAAAATAAAATCTTAAAAAGATGTAATTTTTAGAGACTTTTTTCAAAACTGCCTTTTCCTCTTGTGATGGTACCGCCATTTTGGTAAACTTGGAGACAAATTAAGAAAACGGTTGACTCTTACGAACTTGGAACTTCAACTGCAAGACAAGCACAAATTTTCATGAAACGTAGACACAATTTTATCACTCGCAGATAGACCGTCTACCCAATTAAGGAGATACTAATGCCCCGGATATACTTTTTCTCTTCTCTTTCGTTTCACTTTAAAATTAACGTTATTCTTATCGGATAAACAATGAACAAACAATTCTTTCAATTCGCTTCCATTACAGCGTGTGTTAATCTTAGAGTGAAACGAAAGAGAAGAGGAAAGTATATTCAGGGCTTAATCGTGTCGTTGTAAAAGCAAAGTGTGCAAGTGGCAAAGGACATGTTCCGCAACTTTTTTACACGGAATTTGCATAAAAATCCGGTTTGGTTGAGTTATTCATTACCCTGTCTAATTTAATGGATTTATTTGAAAAATAATTGTCTGTGTGCAAATACACGAGACTGTATTATATAAATATCAGTCAACCATGAACATTAATTACACCGAATTTTTATACGACTTTCGAATACAAGTAAATTCAATTTAGACTTTCTGTAAGTTTTATTTAAGACTAGACGAGCGAACTGTCTGAGGTGTAACTCGGTCACAAAAATCATAGGGGTTGCTAGGGCGGTGAACGTTATTATGCCGAAGTGTTTTTATACACTGGCCACTGTTATGGTCACAAAAAAATAAACAAGGTTTTCAAGAACGTCCAAATAAAATGAGTACCTCCTATCGGTTTGAATCTGAATAAACCCGTGGACTGCAAATAAAAATATCTGAATCACCGTGAACAAAATTGAAATTGGCAAAGATTTTAACTAAAAATTTTAATGGATTTAACGTATGACTAAACATAATAAAATGAGAATGAATCTTCCAAATTAGAATCCAAATTACTAAAAAATTCATGACAATGATTACCGAATACGCTCTACTTTTGTCCAAACGATAAAACTAATTGTTATTTATTGTATACTACCAAAATAATTAATTAAATTCAATATATTCCCAACATCAATGTCTTCAATCCATGTCCGTAACATTCACGACTGTGTGTTGTCCGGTTCACGGACGATGGCAATGAAGTGAAGAGTCTTCCCACGAAATTGAATGTACTTGTTATCGAAGGTCAATGCATCTGTGTTCGAATAATGAAATCATTTAAAATCAAAAACATTTGACATATTTCGGTAACTTCAGAATTGACTTACAAATTCCTGGTTTTTCACAAACATAAGACCCGCTTTGTTTCTTAAGATGAGCATCGTACTTTTTATAAGGCACAACTTCATATTTGGAGTTGTGTGTAATACAAAATTCAATGTCATGAGCCTCAGCTCTAAACATCCATCTGCTAGATACGATAAGAATGATGACAATTGACAAAACTATTATCTATTTTGGTTAAAAAAATCTGAATTTTCCATCCAAATGACCTGGCACCGAAAAATCGACTTTCTGCAAACCGGTCCAACAAAATTTTAAAAAATGCAAGAAATAATTGCAAAAAAGGTGGCATCAACGAATATTTCCAAAAATATGATTTTGGGCGTCTTTTTGAAGCAGAAACCCTAATTTTCGGAGTCTTTTTATGCCGTTTTTTACTAAAACGTTCGTCAGCGCCGCTACGCGCAACGGATTTTAAATCGGAATGGCTCCCTAGATCCGCAATAAGATTCTCTACCTGATGCATATCTCACTTTTTGTCCGGCCGCCCCAGATTAGGCTGAAGGGAGTGGTAAAGGTTATGCGCGACCCTGTACTTATTCGGATTCAGTTCTGAAAATGTAATAACTTAATGACTTACTCTATCACCATATTTTTCTCGGTAATGTCGAATTCCAATATGAAATCTTGCCCGGCCGGAATGTCAGTTGTGATCAATTCTTGGCCATCATCGTTTATTTCTGGCTCCGATTGTGATGACCGAGCATAACTATATTCCTTCGAATACTGATAAAAATAATTTGAAAATACGTATAGATTTAGAACAAGCCTAAAGAGGAAAGTCTACGCTGAGTGATAAGGTCTGCTTTAAAAATGAGATATAAAAGTAGATTGGGTGCTTACAAATTTACAGCTGTTTGTATTCGTTCCGCCAAGGGCCACTGGAAGTTTGTCTTCAGAAATAAACTCGCGAAAGGCTTTCTTGCAATTGAATTCGTCGGATGAAGAAAATATTTTTATTTTTAACAAATATCGGGCTGGGATAATTGGTTTCAAAATTGCGAAGAAAATGGGAAATATTCTGGGTGCTGAATAAGGTAGAATACAACAATTAGTTCACCTCATATAATCGCAAGGTATGTTAGAGCGGCTATGTCGGCTTTTTTTAACTTACCGTTAAAAAATATTACATTCTTCCATATATCTGGGTAGTTTGCCTTTCGACGATTTCCAACTTCAATGAGCGTCTGTACGTCTAAAAATAGTCAAAACCAAGGAGACTAAACAAATCAAGTCAGGAGGTCCCGTAGTGACGAATAAACAAAAATATGTAACGACTTTTTGAATCTCTCTGGTCTCAAAACCTGAGATGCCTACTATTTTGGAATAGACATCAGGACATATTTTAGGCACAAGACAGCGGGGCTCCTTATTTGTGAGTAAGGCTGAGATTAGATAAGATAATCGGCTACCTGATCTGACATTTGTCAGATCAGTTGTATTAGATATATTGTTCCATATCAGATCTGATATATGATATCTGATAAGACGTTTCGAATCGGATAATCGGTTATCTGATATCCGTCGGTTATCTTACACTTATCAGACAAAATGTTCAATACGAATCTGATCGGAAATCTGATTCAAGCTATCCGATCTGATCCAAAAATATCAGATCAGATAAAAGAAAAAATATCTGACCCGAAAATATAGATCAGATAAAAAAAATATCTGATTCGTATCTGATATCTTATCCGAATTATCTGATCTGAGCCTTATTTGTGAGTTTACAGTTTGTGAGCACTTTTCAGGACTCTCAAACTTTTACGGTGCCCGAGCTCACCCTACCAACTTTTGCACTGACGATACCTGATTTTATCAACTTGCCTATTCAAGGTCACCATCAAGCTTCAAGTAATAAGGTAGAATACGCCCCACTTTGAAGAAGTTGCGCTAGTTAGCCTCGTCCGCCATTTATGGGCGTGCTATGAGGATCCCATGCTCGTAATAAGCGGCTGGAGCGCATTAGAACGTTCACCGTTAGCTCGCCCGAGGGAGTATAATGTGCCAGGTTATAGGGGCTAATTAGCACACTATTTTTTTTGTGCGTTAATGTTTTCATTTCTCGGGAAGACACACTCGTTCGGAGGTGGGGCATGTCAGCCCACCCTCCAAAAAATCATTGCACACTTTAAATGTATCTTGTTTAACAGTGCTTCCATTTCCCATTTTGACGATATTTTCGAATGTTGGAAATTGAAAAACCAAAGTTTGGCTAATCAATACGCGTAGATTATCTTCCATCAAACCACGTGCAGTGTGTCTCCTTAACCTTATACCTTCCTGTGGTCTTCGACAAATACAAAAGTTGTTACAAGTGACTTAGAGCGTTTGAAATTACAAAATTGGTCAAATCGTTTGCATTTTATATGGCTTGTGGAGATCACCGCGGGTGCATGGGAAAATCCCCCTCAGTGCGATTCGCCTCGTATTTTGCACAGTGATAGACTTCGGCCTGTTGAACGAAATGGCTGAAGACGATTAGTTTTAATAAAAACTCAGGGTCACCCCCAGGGAGCGCCAAAGTTGGGTGTGTCGTTCCCTTTTAATCGCAAAAATGACACCTGCAAAAGTTGTTCCACTCGGTGAGACAAACAAGTTTATCTACTAGCACTTTTCTCTGCGGTCAAAGGTCGAGGCCACAGGTAGCATACTTCGATCTGACCTGAGATGGTTCCCTTGGCCTGCGGCCTCAACCTTTGACCGCAGAGAAAAGTGTTAGTAGAAAAACTTGTTCGTCTCACCGAGTGGAACAACTTTTTTAGGGGTCGTTTTTGCGGTTAAGAGGTAACGACACACACATCTTTGGCGCCCCCTGGGGGTGACCCTAAGTTTTTAAGACTAATCGTCTTCAGCTATTTTGTTCAACAGGCCGAAGTACATATATCACTGTGCAAATTTTGAGGTGAATCGCACCGAGGGGGATTTTCCCATGCACCCGCTGCGATCTCTTTTCCTTATTATTATTACTTGAAGCCGAAGTTAATTGCCGTAGGCCATATCCTTCAAAGTCCACAATTAATACCGCTTGGGTTACCGGCGTTACTCCTGGTTCACGTGCAGCATTGGTTTTAGCCATATCTTTGATTAGAGTGGAATGAGCTACGTAATCCACGTAACGAAGCCACTGATCCTTTTCTCCAGCCTCTACTGTTGTACGCACATCCCATTTCCCATAGGGCACCACCAGTACTTCACAATAATTTTAAACAGAAATTGCCAGTTAAAGCGGCATACAGGGTGTCTCAATTTAAACTTAGAATTCCATGAACACTTGATAAAAGTGGGAAATTAAGACAGATATTGTGTTGGTTACGTTTTAATTCTGACTCTACGTTAATGTGTAAACGGTTATTTTGAGACACCCTGTACTTATTAAAATTATAAGTTTTCTCAGGTAATCCGGAATTTCTTATGTGTTTGTAAAAACCTGGACTCCCGTCATCACACTGCCCAATCATCTCAACAGGGAAAATACGGAAATAAGACTCGGGTGGTTTCCACGCCAAAATATTGTCAATGTCTTCCGCTTTCCTCCATTCAAGATGCTTCAATTTCATAACATAAAATTAATATTGGCAGTTATCTCGCTATATGAATTATGGATAATAGACCAAACCTTGCTTAACATTTCCAAAGCGTTTGATACATCCATGTCCCTGTCAGAAGCGTTTAGATAGTTGTCCTTGACTATTTAAATTGAAGTCGATATTAACCATAACCCAGTGACCTTTGGACCCTAAACTGGCAAGGTCATTTTGCTTAAGAATAATATTTGGTACATTTTACCCCGCAGCCAAGCCATCAAAGCCATGTCCTTTTGTTGACTCTCCGATAATTGAATGTCCGCATCTCGTATGGCTTGTCGGAACTATTAAGATTACCATGTACATATGTAAAAAAAAATAAAAAATGCTTAATTTCAAAATGTTGACCAACTTTTTCCAAAATGACGAGTTCGTCCTTCGTTGGTGCAGACATTTTCAGTAAAATATTTAGCTTTGAAAAAGTACTGACTTTTTATATGGAAATAATGAGAGAAAGTTCAGGAAATTATTACCGAATTGAATTAATATAATTAGCATGACCATAATTTTTTGAAGTAATTGTGCAAGGGTTAATATCTAGGCTCATGATGCACGTTCCATTTTAAATCTTGCATTTTTAGGTTCCATTCACAAAGAAGACAGGTTTTTTTCATTTGAAAACCACTTTTATTTCATGATTGACGTACAGATTCATATCTTCTTTCAGTACACTGTGAGAATAAGATTAATTAAGACCTCATATATTTTCTAGCACCATTTTACAACGTAATTTTTAATTACACTACATTCGTGTGAATTGATTACAATCGGGGCTTATAATAGTTGAATTAATTTTTATTCATGTGAGCGGAGGAAAAGCTATTCAAATTGTTGCAAACTGGTCCAAAACAGATTCTCCGTAAACTATACTGTCGATAATATTTATTATATATGTAGCAGTCCGTATTATATGGTGTAACCATTTCGCCACATGTGAAGGGTTCGATTCCACTTCACTGAGATTGTTCTCTTAAACAGACTCCGAGTTCTTAAATAATGTACAATAAAATAATATGTATTTTCGATGTACACTTATATTTTGCAAAATCTATAAGGTGCTCCTAAGTTAACTATTAAGTTATAATTTATATTTAGCATAGCGAAGTAATGTCGACCACATCATCATTCTTCAGATTCCCGGGTATATGTAAGTATTGTAATGGACGGTTTTGTCTCGGAATTTGCTGTACTTGTCGAACTTGTATATAAGTACAAGAAATAAACGTCGTCAATACAGTCCGGGTTATAGAAATGGACATATTAGTGACCCTGTAGAAGTCATTGTTAGCATAGGTAGCACGTACACCAAAGTCGTATTTTAATTACAATTATTGAGTGATTTTCTTGTTTGGTGTAAGAAATGTGACATTGAGAATTCCATCATTATCATTATCAATAAAAGTTTGAACCATCACTCCAAGTTTAATTAGATGTGGGTCTATCGCGTATAAAAATTAAGTTTGACTATGGAAAAACTAAATGTTGATTGCGAAACAAGAAGTTCAAGTTCTTATGAAATGATGGAAGGATTCTCTTATATTCTTATAAGGTGATTCATGATAGTGGACCACACTGCCTTCGGACTGTCAATATTTACATAACACGGCTTCCGGTGTGATAGTTGTATGGAAAAGATTTTTACACTAGATTTCATTTCTACTAATATTGAATACGTTCTTCATAAAAAATCGTTCGTAATGTCGGTGTGCATTTTTATTCATAGGTAGACGTACTGGAGTTAATTAAAATTATAGTTTATGTATTATTGTGAAGTAAAGTCGACGGCATGATCATGTATCCTTCAGACTTGGGTCAATTACAATTACACATGTAATTAAATTACAAAATACAATTACAATTACATAATTGTAATTTCTG
>JAQGCA010004013.1:0-10919 GCA_034698945.1 Protaphorura quadriocellata
ATTTACAGGTTAGGTACACAAGGTCACAAGCATCACCAAGTGTTAATATGACCTCGCCAGGTGACCTCTGACCCAGGTCACCATGGGTCAAATTTTAAAAGTTGCTCAGAGTGGTCTGAAACGTGCATAGATGCAATAAAAAGTGGGTTTTAGAGGGTGACCTCGACTCATGTTGCTATGAAGATTTATATTTGGTATTAAGGCAACACATATCTACTCGTTCCTTAGAGCGTTTATTTTGAATAATATTCGTCGCCTTCTTATTGAACAAAATCAATAACGAATACTTGATCTCTATAACAGCAGCCCATCAGTTAATTAGAAGTGATAGCTAGTGTACAAAACACAGTCTAAAAATCGCAAAAATCGTTGGCCTTGGTGGAACAAGAAATGTTTAAGACATGCCGTCAATTCCTTTCGCTAAACGAACGGAAAAAAGTATGTTCCCTACTGTGAAATCTGAAAGACGTGGATTTTCGAAATGGATTTTCCAATTAAGTTTTTGCTCCAGATTCCGTTTAAAGCTGCAGGTTTGGACATTTCATCCTTTGTTTCGTCACATTACCTTTAAGGTGAGGTGACATTTTGCCAAAATTAGCAGATAAATTTTCCTGTGTCTTCTTCTGGCTCTAATAATGTCAAGTTCCTGTACTCGTGTTGATGTCGGCTCAGGATAGTTGATATTTATTCTCCTCTGGTTCTTTTGTACAAATTAATTTATTTTTAGAAACAATTATCAACTTGGCAGTTATAAATATCCTACGACGGAGTAGTATTTGAAAAAGTTAGTTTTTCCAAGCAAATATTGGTGAAAAGCTTGAACAAATCTGAGGGACACAAGTAAATTCAAAATTGGAAAAATTACATCACTATAAATTAATGATTCCAGGTTCTGGTACACTTTTAGTCACTATTTTTCGAATCAAAATTCTATTTTAGTAATAAACTTCGAATAACTCAATTCGAAATTCTAACTAAAAGGAAACACCATCAGTGAATTACTAAGGAAACACCATCAGTGAATTACTAAGGAAACACCATCAGTGAATTACTAAGGAAAGGAAATCCTGATCTATTGTTATTGTTAACACAGACGAGCTGGACGCATATGAACTAAAAAAGTCAAAGGTGTAACACATAATTAAATAAATCTCCATAATTTTATTTTAATAAATTATTGTATTTGGGATTTAGACTGATATCGCACGTCCTAGGTTGTATAAGTGAAATAATTTTATATGCATTGGAATTATGGAATTCCTATCCTAAGCATTGGGGTTCAGAAACAGTGACGAAACTGCAAATAGTAGGAACACGATTCCGCCAAGAATTGTAACTGAAAATCAGAAATTACAAGATATAAATTAAGACATACGATAAAAATATCGAAACAAACAAAATTAGTACACCAACCTGTCCTCACTGATATCTTTTGGGCTATTATTCTCCCTCCTAGTACTGCCAGTCCGGTGCATAGGGAATGACCGAGAACCCCTCCGACGATGACACCTACAATGTCCTGCAAGGAAAGTACAAATTTTAAATATTGGGTAAGAAGAATTAGTAAAGTGTTTCCTCCAAAGTTGGGTCCGGAAGGGTAAATCATATTACCGATCGAACGGTGCAAAAGTTTTTTTAAAAGGTACTGTGTGCAGATTAAATTCATAACTTGAAAAATGTTTAACTACTTGACCCATTGTTTGCCGTTCTGAAAGTTTGAAAACATTGAATTACCTCGGTGGCTGCCAAAACCACAGTGGCTAACTGAGATCTGTCGCCCCATTCCGCGAGAAATGTCATAGTAAGGGCTTGTAGAAATACTCGCGAAAAGCACGAAAATAGAATTCTTCTCGCTGTAGAAGGCATTTTGGGATTAGGGATGACCCCGGTTTCTAAATCCGGACTGAGTGGTGTACTTTCCGCCTATAAAACATAAATATTAATCATTTACTTATTTAAAAGAATATTCCGAATTTATTTAGAGTTTAGTTTTAGTTTAGCGAAGTTTAGATGCTAATGACACATGTTAATGGCTAAACATTTTTAAACTAGGGCAATGGGTACTGGCACTGGGTACACCGTCCGCTCAAAATCCAGATCTCGAGTCTAGCATACATATTTATCTCATGACTGGGTATTCATAGGCAAACAAATATTCAGACAAAAATCTTCCTTTAAATCGATATGAGGGATTATATTTACTATTCAAAGGGTTAGAACAGTCAACAATTAATACATTCGAGGAAATATTTAATGTCTCAAGTCGAAGGTTCAATAACAATACATTTCTATCGCTGCTGATTATCTACTAAATAACCAATGTATAATCTCTGCCTCAGAAAATATTTTTGAACAGATAAACACGACGAGATATCTTCTATTTATAAAAATGCTTTGTCACCGCGTGACTGAGTATAAAATAACTAACCCTGTACCCTGAAGAAATATAAAATGAGTCATGTTCACGAAAGTGAAGGAATCACAATGTAGATTCTATTATTATAAAAGTTGAATTTTAATTTGAAGTGGAATTGGTTTAGTATTTTACCGACTCTTCTTGTCGTCTTAAATTAGCTTGGACTTCTTCCAGCTCCTCAGACCCTTCGTCTTCTGACATCTGACATCCATCGTACAACATTTTAAACCCAAAGAGGGCGAACAAAGCCGTAGAGATGTAGTATGTGTATATTCGCGGAATAATTGTTATTGCATATCCGAATAAAGCTGTGGAAAATAATAAAATTTTACATAATATGGTATAAAATTAACAAAAAAGAACTTGAGAGTGGCTACTCGTAATTACAGGAAGTTTTGTTTGCGGTCAATCCTTCCATTATACCCGTAGTGTGCTCAAATTGGTACTAGTTTAGTTTCAGTTATTCTATTTAATACCTCACTTCACAAGGAATATAATTTTAAGTAATCAAACCGTTCACGTAATATTATTTCGCGAATTTATTATCAATCTGACGGAATACTTGGACTTGGGAAAGCAAATCTAATGAAAACTTGTCTTCTCCTTTCTGATTTTGAAAATCAAAACTGTAATTTATGAACATGAGTTGTACCTGATAGAACAGTCATGAAAGCCAGAGCAGCCATGGCACCAGAGAAAACGGTTAACCGGGCATGCCGCATTGCCATAATGGCGGCAATGAAAAACGTTTTATCTCCTAACTCTGACACAATAATCATGGATAAGGATGCCACAAATGCGTGGGGAAATCCGAGGGATCCTCCAGACGGCGTAGGCGTCATCACTGAGGCTGCGGTGGTGTGCTTCCAATCCATTTCTGAAATCAAATTAATACACAAAGCGTTTTAACACAGGAAGCAATGATTTCAGGGATCCACCTTAGCAATATAAATAATATCAGCTTCCGTCAAATAGTGCGGCCGAATATCATTTCGTCAAGATTGGTGGAATACCCGCCCAATACGCAATATCGGTAAAAGGAGTTCTGGGTGGTATTCGGCTGAACTATACAGTACACCGTAGATCTCTAAGGACTTCCTTAATTAACATTTAACTTCTCCTTAATCGGCTATGGGTTATTTACTTCAAAAGACGAGATGTCCGCGGTTATGACGCCAAGTCGACGGACGTCCAGGGATGACGTCACAGCGCCTTCTATATTAAATTATATAGCTCTTAGAGAAAGTCCGCAATATCTATTAAGACCACTGTATTGTGCGTACGGAATAGATATATGATATAGGTGTCGGATATATAGAAACTACCCTTTGGAGGACGTCGTGTAAATAAACCACCTCGCGGTTAAGGCCAGAAAATGGTCATTCCAACCCGACGGTGGTATTACAGGGCAGAGTCACTCTCAAATATCATTTATGATTTACACAACACTTAACGATATCAATAAAATGAAACGATTAAGTAAAAATGTTGGTTAATTTATTGACGAGACTTCTATTTACTTATGACTTACGACTTGCCAAGCCCAGTAAGACAAGGCATTTTTGAAAAAGGTGGAAATTTATGTTAGTTAACTGATTAACAAAAAAATACATACCTTTATTTTAAGGTGGTGTTAGCGACGGATGAAAATGACAGGAGTTACGGGTGGTATCGACGTTGACCTCTTGTGACCTGAGGGAGTACTGTCCAGATATATTGTCCTTTGGTGGATGCCACTGCGGAAGTGCCGACTAGAGAGTAGAGACACACGAGACTGGACTGGAGTCACTGGAGAAAATGAATTGAGGAAATACAATGAATAAATGAACTAATGACTAATTGGGTAATGTGAGCCTGAGAATTCAAATCCATCTAAATACCACTAAATACTGAATCTTCTGTTCTGACTCGGAATTCAGTTTTGACAAGTCGTCCGTGGCTCCAACACACGACATGCCTTCCACGTGTTCTCCTCACTCTCTACAACCCATCAGTCTCAAATACTTGTATGTTAGCGTCAAATCCCACAAATATACAAAATACATAAATACAAGTGTTCCGTGTACGATGAATAATGTCATTCTAAAGAACATGTGATATTATAACAACCGACATCGCGTAACACATTAGGAAAAATAAGACAATTTAACACACTCGAAAAGTGCATGTCGCAATGAGAAAGACACCTCTGCCGAATGTCGAGTCGAGGTGCCAAAGAAGAAATTCACGTCATTCGTATTCCCAGGATTCCCTACTGTACGAGGATGTTGCCATTTGATATAATTGGAAGGCAATCTCAAAAGTAACAATTCCGTCAGACTTAGTTAAATATGAATCTAAGAGAAAAATGAAGAAACTAATCTGCGAGGCCACTTTAACATAACGAGAGACCTAAAACGGCGTAGGATAATGTTTTCTTTCTTTTTTCTCTCTGTTTTCCCTCAATTTTACCTTGACCTAGGAAAGTCAAACATTGGAATTTTTGAGTCAACCCTTTTCCGGTCACTACATTAAGGCTCTCAGGTTCACATTGAGATAATTTTTATTTCTGTACACCTTATAAATTCGACAAAAACCACTGCGTCAAAATTATCAGTTAACATGACCTGAAATCGTATATCCAGGTCTGAGATCCTTTCTACTGACATCCTCTTTCTCAATTATTGATTGATGGATACACTTATTCAACTGGCAGACCGATTTCTTTTACGTGTTCTTTAAGCAACGAAGTCAGGCCATGCAGGGGCACGTTATTAAGTTAAGAAGATCAGATGCAGAGAGATGATGTCGAACTTGCGAAAAAAGTTCCACAACACAAAAAAAATATACACGATTTATAGAAAATTAGCCCAACCAAATAAAATCGTCCTCATCAGTAGGTGTTGAGCCGTTTTAATACAAAATAATTATAATTTGGACGGACTTCTCAGAATTCGGCGACCAACCGAACCCTAAGCACATTTTCTGGGGCTGTGGAGGAATTTATTTTACTATTTTCTACTCCCGTCTTTTTTTAAAAAAATAATATTAACCAGAAAACCCGTGATTCGAGACGAGCCAGGCGGAATCATCTAGCCCAGCCAAAGAGAAGAGAAGGAATTTAATTTTCATGGCAAAGACCGGGGTTTAGTGAAAGAAAAGACGGTGAGACAGAGTCGCTGGGCTATAGATTTTATTGATATAGTATATTGTAAATATTTTTGAATATGTTGATATCATGTTATACCCCAATATATATTGGGGTACAGATGGCGCGGGGCCGGGCTGCTCAGTGTGCTTAGCCGAAGGATACATTTTCTAGAACTACTATCGGATTGTTAACCTATTTCCCGCGCATTCAAAAATTCGAAATCAGGTTTCGAAGGACCTTAAAGTGGAATCATTAAGTTCGGTGGCAAGGTCGGGTTTATCTAGTATAATAATTTAATAAAGACCACTGTATGTCTCTGTGTGTGTGTCCATTTGTGGACCAATTTTCATGAGTGATAGCTTAACATTTTCAGGAGACCAATGCCCAGAGTAGAAGCTATGTTGATCTGAACTTTGACATCTGACCTGGACAGGTAGCCACATCGCAAGCATGTTTTAGGAAGTCCGAGTGACATGTCATTTTTAAGGGGAACTTAGGGGATTCCAAAAGTACATAATGCTATCTTCCGGTCAATGGGAAAGGGGCAGACAGCAGAAACCAGCTCGAAGGACGGCTTCTCAGCTAGATTTTTGTATATGCCGTAACCAGACAGTCTGGTAACTCTTACGCGGTTCACATCATATTCATTGCAGCCTGTTCCAATACATCGTTAGATTTAGTTACACAATGTTTAGTTTGGGTACACCGAATAATATGTATTACCAGAAGTCAACCCAGATCGGACTGTAGAAGGCGGATCCAAAGGAACCTACCCAGCACCGCGCATTTTTCTATTAATATTCATTGTAGTTTGGGTAATGAAAACTACATTGTACTCGACTACACACATACTTTGTTTGTTTGTTTGTTCGTTTTACGGGCTTAAAGTCTCTCTAACACATTCCTCACAACGGCGGAAAAGCGGAAAAGCAAAACAAGTCACACTGGTCTAACGGTGAGTGCACTAGAGGCGACTGATCTACCTACAGCGCGCGAGGGTTATTCATAGTAGTCATAGATTAAGAGTCTACTACATTGTAATTGCACTGCCTGAGTATTCTTAATTAAAGTTTAATAAAAACTGATTTGATTTGTTTGTACAGCAAATATACACCCATTATATCATATCATTTCTTCGTAGATCAGTCCCGACATGAAGAAACACTCAGAATTCTAAAGTTAGACGACTAAGCGTCAACTTTATTAAGCTTGTTCGTACTATACTGTAGCAGGCGATCGCCGTCAGCCAGCTCAAATCGACTGAGTGAGATACCTTTTCGACATTTTAATATGAATGAACTGAAGTGGCAATGTGGCCATTGTATTGCCGGTTTTCAATTTAGATTTGAATACAAAGAATAATTCCGAACTCGAGATACAAAAGAATATATAGATAATTTCAAAACTTGCCTGATTACTTGTAACGATTTGATTTCAAGGTGTTGAGGTTTATGGTTATCTTATCTGAGTCAAATGAAAACACAGCAGGTATAAACACCGAAACGGAATTTACGGAATGCGCTACACCGTCCTAAAGTGGAACATTGAAATGGAATACTATGCTTAATAAACTTATTACAAATTATTCGGTTATAGTGTGTATGTTAAAGAAAAATTAGTTGAAATACGGAGACAGGATAAAAACCTGCTTAAAGACTGACATATTGGGAAGTCTACAGTCTACTATAGACAGGTTGAAATAAATTACAAATCTGATCCACATGTTTAATTCACACGTAATAAATGTTCCAACTCATCAAGGCTTTTGATGATCTCAATATATGGATATAGTACAAGATCATCCTGGCACCGGCACGACAGCAACATAGTAACTCCACAGACAGATTTTCAGACTTGAATGTGATGTGGTAGCAAATATTTCGCTGACACGGCAAATTTATTCGAAGCATGCAATATTTAATTGTGCCGATTGATCATGCTGACTCCGAATTCGTATCCTAAGCGATTTATTCCCACCGGATGTTTCTATATATTGGGTATTTCTGTGTGACGTTAAGATGATGTTACACGCGAATGAATTTTTATGAATACAACTCACGATTGATAAAACATTGCAACTAAATTACTTGATGTATAAGAGATTAAGCTAAGCATTAAAATCACATCACATCAAAAATTAGGACACTTAATATACATTCAAAGAAATCGAGGCATGATGAAAGCAAATCCATCCTTGGAAATGCATTTTAGTAAGCGCAAAATGTTCACCTTTTATTCAGAGATGAAACAGCTGTTCGTTTGTTAATTTGTAACATATTATTTACTAATAATGCATATCATACACAATGACTATTAGACTATTGGACTAGAGGATTGGACATAAGCTATACAAAAATTTGAATTAATTAACTTTAGTAAACATGCTCAATTTTAGTATACTGGTATGAGCATTAACACGGCCCTAGTCAAGGAACAAAGGCCATTAATTATTTGGGGTCACAGACAAATTCATGATAAACGTTATTCCAGAATCTATTATGCGGAAGAATGATTTGTGAAAGTTTGAAATTAGTCAACTCGCCTTCGTTGAACGGCAATAAAAGTAGAATTCCGACTCAAAGCCAGATTAGATAGATAGATAAAGGCTTTTTTATTTGGTCAATCTTTTCAGAATAAACTGTTGTAAACAAGAGAACCATAAAGTTACAGATATCCATATGATTCAGATATACCGTAGAAGCTAGTATCAAATTTAAAAAAATCATTTTGAAAGAATTATGAGATTAGAAACTTTGTTTAGATACTTCCATAGACGCACACAATTGAAAATTAAGCAGAAATATGAACAAACAATATCCTACTACGCCTACGCCTTAATGTATGAAAATTAAAAAAAATTAGTTGTATATTCGTCTGATACTCTTTTCTCAATTTTAC
This sequence comes from Protaphorura quadriocellata, assembly GCA_034698945.1. NCBI lineage: Eukaryota > Metazoa > Arthropoda > Collembola > Poduromorpha > Onychiuridae > Protaphorura > Protaphorura quadriocellata. The sequence continues at coordinate 8,445 of JAQGCA010004013.1, forward strand.
TTTGGAATACTTGTGCTTCGGAAAGTCGGAACGGGGCACTTTTCTCTCAAATTTGCGAAGTATGTAATTGAAGAGCGGCTATTTCAGAGAAAATATCACTCGTATTTTGGAAAACATTGTTCTCTTTTTTTAAATACAACTATTAGTCCATAAGTTAGAAATGGTCCGTGTAAATTATGAATGCACATTTATTACGAGCAAGGAATTAGAAACCATGTCCGTTTTTTAAGTTGCGAATAGAGTTTTTTAGATCAGTATTAAATGCATTTTTCAATTTAATAGTGGGCTTTAGACTTTGAATATGAGTGTGAACAGAAATTAGAGTTTCTGAAGAAGAAAGAAACCACTTAATGAGTACTTTCTTTCACACACGTTCGTCCAAACTGTACTCGAAAAGCTATTGGGGTAAAACTGCAGGTGCAAAACGGGGAAAGATGTTTTGTCGAAATGGAATTAATTTTAATTAATTATTGGATAGGACAAGTATCTATAGTAGAGTTATGACTATTATTTATAAGGTCAAATAGAACCGTTGAACAGGTTCACCTTCAGCGAATTCGGAAATGAATGAGGTGTTTACTGTTTAGTGTAAGTTGTACAAGTCAAGGGCAATTCCTAAAAGCCAATACCTATAAACCATTTCTCGGAAATTGGAAAGCCACCGTCGGTGAGGTGGTCCCATTGGAAATCAATTTGGTTATTTTACTGAACTGTATGGGCTATGGAGCATTATGACTTTAATAAAGAACTACGGATGCCTGGTGGAAGGCAGAGATGACTTCACGCACTGAGGAAAGAATCGTCCTGGACTCCTGGAGATTATTGTACAGAAATTAACCTTTAACATCGCAAAGTCCTTGTTCATATGTAAAAAATTAATGCCGACGGCAGAGCATAAGGCATGACGAGAATTTTGCGATGAAATTGAACACTTCGTTAGTTAATTATTTTTTTCTATTACGGTCAAGAATTTCAGCTTCCGCTGCTGTCAACATTCGGAGCAGGCTTTAAGTCAACTACGAGATACCCACATCCCTCTTGTACAGGATGCACACTGGCACTGATGCAGGATGACTGGTAACAGGACAATACACATGGGCCCATTAGAATTGCGCGATGGTTCCTGCACACAAAAAAACAAGAGTCTCCTGACCGCTTGTTACGTTTGCAGTTTTCGCCCGCTCCAGAAATGGCTCTGGAGCGCGCGCGAGCGCATGGTGAGTGCAAAGGACATAAAAATATCATTGACACTATGGTTACACCTGAATTAGTCAGGAGAGCCTTAGGGAACTTATTGGGATCGTACGTCGGATAGTCGGATTTCTAGCACAGAGTGACTGAGATAGGACCATTTTTGACAAAATTGTTATACCAATCTCACTGAAGTCTGTTATCCTGATAACACTTGTAAGGCTAATGGACTGGTTTATTAGAACTCCACTTGTAGTGGGGGTCAATTTGCCATCTTAAGGGGTGTGTCTACTTGAGTGTCTGCTACCCACACAAGGTTACCATGTTTCGAAAACAGAAATGTGAGAAGTCAATAACATAGTATTTTTATCCACAAATAAATTGATTTTGGAAATCATTTTCCGTACAATACTTTGCGGAGTTAATGTAAGGATGTCCTCAGGTCTAAATTTCAATCTTATTGCTTATGCGAACGTGAATTATTTACAATATCAGTATATCACATTATGTCGAATCTTTGAATTTTCTCTCTCTAATCTCCAAATTAGGTTTCATCATAATTCTAATTGGCACTGGACTTCTTTTCGGATTAGTTTTGTAGAAATAATGACATATAAAACAACCATTTCACACGCAGTCCAAACAATCTCTTTGGTCTATCTAATAATAGTCCGGTAAGATTATGTTTGAGTATAGAGCTGTGCAGCTACGGAATTCTGTACAAGTTGCAATTAATCGAAACGAATGATTCTTTAATTCTAAAAACTCAAGATGCATCTACTCAGAATAAATACAGGCGATTGAGACGTCCTCCGTTATCAAGTGCAATCCATACGTAAACATAAAATTAATACCGTTATGAGTTAAGTTAATGTGATATTATGTATGTTACTCTTATTGTTTATAGAATGTTATTATTTCTAATCATTACGCACACCTATTCTTTTCTAATTTTAAATGTGGTAGCTATAAGTCTCTATATTTGGACGCGGTAACAACTTCTCTGTCTTGAATTTTATCAACGACTGCTGAATGGAGAAACTGATATGAATGTAACAATTTTATTATTTAATTTATCGTAACACTTCATTCCATTAGTGAGTCCTTACGCTGTGATCAAAGTAATAATATGGAGGTTAATTCCAAATTGAAAAAGCGAAACTTTATTTACGCTCTCTTTCATTCTGAGAAAACCAGAACCAAGTATACCCAAACTATGCCAAATATTACCGAAAATCATTCTGGGCAAAAAGCAAAACACTGACACAGGACAAAAAGGCACAA